>CAODLS011153886.1:0-14453 GCA_948243855.1 Flueggea neowawraea
AACTATTATTCTGTATTATAGCGAGGAACACATATAAGTATGTAGCAAGAGAAGTTGAGATAATAACTTCATAAGCTGTAGTGCGATAAGAAGGTTGGCTATGTAGTGGAATGATCCACTTAGCACTAACCACCTAAAGAACCTATGACAGTCATTAGTGACAGTCGATCTCGATTACTTAAGGATCAAGAAAATCTATGATAAGTCTAAGCAAACCGAGTAAAAGTATCATTTTTGTGAAGGACTTGGTTGCACAAGAACAAGTAAATTTGAGTACAAGTTTTACAAAGAGAAATGAACTTGAAATGTAAGTCCATGCGAGACGTGATTATAAATACGTTAGAAAAGCCTGATATAAGGAATAAGTTCCTTAAGACCTGGATGACATGTGTAATCCTTTAAAACATGATCTTTAATAAGCTCATTATGGCAATACACAAGCACGAATGTTGAGAGATAGCATTTGTTGTAACGTTGAGTGTGAAAGCATGTTCGATAGAGAAGTAACCCATTCACACAGGTGTTTACCTTAGTTTTCTTAGTTTGTTGAGGGAAGAACTAAGATAAGGCTGTTTTTGAATGCAGAAGAGAGCGCATTCATAATCAAGAGGTTGTCTTGCATTTTATAGTGGTGAGCCCATTGTAAATAGGCAAGAAAAGTCGTATGAAAAATGACATACACCATAGGATAAATTTCTATGACGATCATAGTATTGATCAGATGCT
This sequence comes from Flueggea neowawraea, assembly GCA_948243855.1. Taxonomy (NCBI): domain Eukaryota; kingdom Viridiplantae; phylum Streptophyta; class Magnoliopsida; order Malpighiales; family Phyllanthaceae; genus Flueggea; species Flueggea neowawraea. Next base: position 727 of record CAODLS011153886.1, read on the forward strand.
AAAATTAAGAAACTTTAGCATATTCTGTCTTAAAACAAGAAGTAATCCTATTAATGTGTGGATTAAGGTTAGATGGTAGATGCATCATAACCGAAGTTTCTGTGTGGTGTTGATAATTTATGTATAAACATGCGCTCCTCCAAAAGAAAGAAAGAACACCGCAACACATGATCATACCATGTGTGCTATATACGTGACCATAGGGATGGAAAAGATTGATAAACGATCTCACTTTTCCTAGTGTGAGACCCTACCGTGAACATGTGGTTCTCGGTACTACCTACCCTTAGAACCCTTAACACATTCAAAATGTGTAGTTGAGTTTGGCTAGTTTAGCTTGTCATTAATGGTCATGGTTGATTCGACCAAGCGTGGCAAGCTGGGCAAGTAAACTTGGCTATGTGGATTGTCTGGTGTAAGAGGAAAAGTTTGTTTCTAGACGCATTCACACTAGCCTCAAAAGTTTGCTAAATCGGCTCTCATGTAGTGCATCACATGATGTGTGAACTTTGAGTAAAGCTTTTGTGAGATCAAGAAGTTTGAAAGCAGCGATTGTGTGGTTACGAACTAGGGAAAGACATAAGTTTCTAGCAGATTGTGCTACTGTTGTATACACCTTGGTAGAATGAAGTTGTTCTACGAGAGACGCATACTAGCAAGATTGAGATATGAGCAGTTATATATCCCTAATAGGTGTATAGCAAATATGTTCTCATTTTATGCTGGTAGCGCGGTCTATTTGCCTTTATGACACAAGATATTTATCATGATTGGTAGTAGTTCTAATTATGATCCATGATGAGTTATGGTTTTGTTATGTGCGAGTGGGAGATGTTGGAAATAGCGGTCCGCCTATGACAGGTGAACCGAGCCTGGTCGGTCAAGGTTTAAACCGAGATCACGGACCGAGATCAATTGGTAAGCTCAATCAAATAAGTTGGAAGAATGGGCCTCATAATGTGTAGGAGAGCCCAAGTGGCTTAAGCATTTAAGGTGCCACTTAAACCCATTAGGGTTAATCCTTCTACTCACACTTTCCTAAAAGCATCAGAAAAAGAACGTTCTCTCAACAGAGAGAAAGAGGGACGTTCTCTACACCAAAAGAGAAGAAGAAAAGCGTTCTTCTTCCTTCCCCACCAGAAATCCTGCACCAATCTCGGAATGACATCTAGACTATGCAATAGACGAGTATTCTCGTCGGTAACTACCAGATTATGGTTTACTCGCGAGACCAACGATGAATCGATCACTTTTCGCTGTTGTCCGCATTTGTCCTTGTTGTTCTTTCGCTGCCAATGAGTCGAGGAGTTTAACCGGGATTTGTTGTTGTTCGTTTGTCGACCGGTACGCATATTCCTTCACTACCTGAAATAAAGTCAAATAGTTATTACGGAAAAATCCTTAATTAGTCGTAGCTAAAACATAAATTGTATCGATTAATATTAATAGTTGGTTGCAATAAACATATTAGCCACAAATTTTAATTCTGACACCCTTTTACAAAATTTTTGAATCTTTCATTGCATAATTATGCATATTTGAATTAGATTTTTCTTTTTACTGAATATTTGAGTTAGATGTTTGAGAGAATCAATAAAACTCAGTGGAGTGACTTTTAAATTGAAATGCAATACCCTCTGATGATGAAAATATGTTGACTTTGAAATGATAATATATACTGTCAATGATCTCTTTCACAGTTCGGCTCTGGAATTGGCAGTGTTGCTACCACATCAGGTCATTATAGGTTCTCATTTTGATGAAAATTTCAGTATGATTTACCCTCATCTGTCCCTTTACAAATTTTCCATTTTTAGGTATAGTCTTCCTGATCATATATATATGACAACAGATTAAAAGACAAATCAAAACAGGAAACTTTCCAATAACTTTCTAATTTGGCTAATATAACCTACCTAACCATTATACAAATTTACTTTACACAAATTTAACAACTTAATTAGTGATTACAAGCCACTGCTCAAAAGAAATCTCGAGTTTGATTCTCGATATAAATCAACTTTAGAATTTAGTAGAAAAATTTTAACAACTTAATTAGTGATTACAAACCACTGCTCCAAAGAAATCTCGAGTTTGATTCTCGATATATATCAACTTTAGAATTTAGTAGAAAATTTTTTGCCGTCCAATTAAAAAAATAATTCTCCTATAATGAAAACTTCGATTCCTTATGATTACAGAATATTGCCAATAGCTTAATTAGTATGACCATGTAATTGCTAAGACTTAATTACTTACCAAGATAATCCAAAAAACCAAACAAAAAGGGAAAAACATACAAATGTATACAAAGACTAGCAAGTGTTAATGATAACAACAATTACTTACCCTAATTAATCCATTACCAATTTCATTGAACACCACTGAAAGAAACCCTACCAAAACCAAAATGACCAACTCCATGCATCTCTAACCAAACGTTCTCATATACATCTCCTTCTTCAATACACACAACAGTTTCCCATGATATTCCCTCTTCTACCCCTCCCCTTCTCACATAATTCACATCTCTCCCAATCCCACCACCACCACCACCATCATCAGAACTTTCTTCATCACCACATTTGTTCCTCTTCGTTTCCATCATTTTCTTCTTCTTCTTCTTCTTCTTCTTCTTCTTCTTCTTCCTCCTTCTTTGTGCTCCTCCCAAACAGCGCCTACCCACCATCCATGGAATCTTGAGGAAAGCCAAAGCGAAGAAGTTGACCAAAGCGCAGGGGCAGCAACAGAGGGCAACACAGTCAGCAAATAAGCCTGCAGTGCAGGACTTACAGTACTTGCCGGAACAGTCGATCACATCTCCTCCCCCTGGGTCTTGATCAACGGTGTATCTCTTCCTTCTGATGGGTCCCATTTCTCTTTCTTCCCTCTTGGTGGGTCCCTTCTTTTTTACGTGAAGGTCGAGGTGGATTCTCCTCGGTTTGATGGTTTTCTAGCATTGGACGACGACGATGATGATCAAGAATTGCTAGTCTGTCTGTTTGGATACAACAGCAACAACAACAATATTCTTTAGTTGATATAGCTTTTCAGGTGTAATTTTTTTTCTATCTGTTAGTGAACTTGGGAGTTGGGACGGTTTTAAGGCATACATGAAATAAAGTTTGTTTTCATGCATTTATTATCTCACCATTCCAAGAAAACGGAAAAGTATAGGTCAACAAATTTATTTATTGAACTCACTGGCCTTTCAACAATTTGGTACACACTATTTTAACTAAGACTTACAATGGAAAACATTTTTCTTTCTAAAGATTTGCTCGGTTAATCACTAGCTAATCAGAATTTGATAAGGACCATTGCTATTGATTAAATCCTGCTGAGTTTTAAAATTTCTTCGTATATGTTAGGTAATTAATTCCAAAATTTCTAATTAAGAGATGAAGAAAAGAACTCATATCAATCTATTACAATTTTTTATGGTAACTAGTTTAAAATTCTTAACCACGAATTATTTTGAAAGTATAATTCTTTTTATATAAACACTATATCCATAATATATATATAGATAGTACATTTTTAGTTTATCTATGGTTTATGATAAGTATATATACAATATTGTACTACATATAGTATATTATATATTATATTTTTTCCTCCTATGTTTAATAATCTAATTCTTAACACTTTAAATTATTCATTAGCGCACATAATTAATAAGTATATAATCTAATTGGAGTTGTTTGGGCACTAAAAATTTAATAGTTAAAGATTTATTAATAATATACATTTTAAAATATATTTCTATTGTTGTCTAGTATCCCTCGCTAAATTTGGTCTAGCTCTGTCGCTAGTGACATTATGTATCGTTTGATAAGTTTGATGGTAATTTGATGGAAAGAAGTGGAAGGGCGTGGTAGGGGCTTTTTATTTGTAAGTTGAGTTTTTGGTATGTCATACCTAGACCTCCCTTGTTTAGGTAGAGAGACATCAAAAGGAATTGAAAGACAATAATGGCCTTGACTTGTTTCAAAGTGAAAAAGTACAGTTCCAACAACTCCAAAAATTGAACAAAGAGTAAATTCTTGCATTGAGTGAGAGAAAGAGAAGAGAAGAGATTGGTGAGAGGGGCATAAATTAATGGTATCTTAGACTAGTGTGAAGAAGGATGTGAGTGAAAGGTGAAGCTAAAAAATGGAATGTGAGTGAGACAAGGCAGAAAAGGCAATGTACTAAGTTGGTGACAATAAAGTTTCCCACAACGTTCTTGCGTAGATAAAATTCATTAATTCATGTCTCATGCCTTGTTTGGCTTTGAAACAATTCCTACACTGTCCTATGAACTCACCCTCAGCATCGATTTGTCATAGAATAACCACCACACCTTCTTATACCATTCTTGCATAACATTGCTTTTAATTTGCAAATCAAAAAATATATATATTTGGAAGAAGAAAGACAAGTTGGTGATCACTTTTGTGCTCAACCTTTGATGGAAATGTGGCTACTATTTTAGTGATTGTATCTAACATTTCATATTGGAATAGTTGTATTATATATCTAATTTGTATATTTATTTATCATCTTCTTTGATGGAAATGTGGCTACTATTTTAGTGATTGCATCTAACATTTCATATTGGAATAGTTGTATTATATATCTTATTTGTATATTTATTTATCATCTTTTTTAACATTGATTTCCGCTAAAAATTAAATTTTCTATCTCTTAACGCTAAAATTAACTAGATCTTAATATGTGCACAACATGCACATTGCTATTTGCTATGACTAATTGAAAACTTCAACTGAGTGTTGCGATTACTTGTTTATATTTGCTCAACATGTACACGTGTGTTGACAATAGTTAAAACTGAAAAAATAGAAGTGAAGAACTTATTCACATGGGTAAGAGCAAGGAGCACTGTAGGGGCCAACTAGATGCCATGAAAATAAAATGTTAAAAAATATAAATTATATTACTTGAAATCCAATTTATATAATAAATAGAAAACAACCCATTAAACTATTTTGCCAAAACAAAGGAAGAGTTTGACTAGCCTAGCACGGAGAAACATAAAAATCAACTAATTAAGAGCAACTGATATTTCGATTTCAAATTCAAAATAATTAAATTAGAAATCGAACTCACAACCCCATTAGTGCTGGAGGCTTGAAGTTAATGACATTAAAATCGGCTCTGTTCGATTCTTAGAAGAAGTGAAACTATCAACTGATAGATAAATCATCAAAACCACAATGAAACAGATAAGAGTGAAACACCACTATAGTATCCTCATTAACTAGGTAACTGGACATTGCAGCAGTAAGTATAATGGTTTTACCAACGTTGCAAGATTCACGAGCTATGTTGGCCCTTTTTTGGACTAACACAACTTAAATTTCGAGAAGGGTAAGCATTCAGAGACTCCATTTGCATGGCCGTAGACATTTTCACCAGAGAAAAGCAAGCTCACAAGAATCAAAAACTCAATTAATTTTCTCATTAAAAACTCTCTGCATTTCAGTACTATATACTTCAAAGAAACCCAATTTGTGACGCATTTTCTGAGAAGAAAAATTGACTTACCTTGGTACTGTTGGTTTAATGCAATCTTCTTCATTGGCAATTACTTCGACGACATTTCGTGCAATGCAAGTTCTATTCTTCAGAATGTGTTGTGGTGATAGAAAGGAAACAAGAGTCTTGATCTGATCCAAGTGGGTTGAAGAACACTTAATGAGAGTTTAAAAAGGGATCAATGGAGTTATATATATGTGTGTAATTCAGAGTCATATATTAATAAACTTATTTGACTATTATTATTAATATTATATGTTAGTGATTCATTAAATTAATGGGAGGAGTCCAAATTGGAAATGCAGAAACTCTGTCAAAAGAAGATAAAATATGGTTTTTGGGTTTGATGAGTTCCAATGGCAACGAATATAGGAAATTGTCTTTCTCTTCTCTCTTCTTCTCAGGTCCTCCTGGGCTCTTTTTCCATTTGCTAATTTCCTTGGTCTTTGTATTGTTTCACTCTTTTGCTTTGCATGGGGTGTGTGTGCACGTGAGGACGGTGAAGCATGTGCACCCCCCTCAATTCAACCATTTTCTTTCTGGTTTTGTGTTCTGACAAAAACAATTTTTATATAATATAATCAACAACGTAATCGAAATTTAGAGTAATAATGGTTTCTTTAATCTGTTAAATCTTTATTTTTTTTAAAAAATAAATAAGCTCACCTTTGCGAATCGCAAAGCTCTTTCTATCAAGTTAGAGTTTGAACTCAAAACTTCTGGTCAATATATGAGGAGTTATTATCATTCCATGTTGCGGTTTTTGTTAATAATCTTTATTGTTCAGAACTAACAACGTAATAGTATAATTAACTTTGGACCATAGCTTGTTAGTGTCCTTAATGGTAATGTAAAAATAAATCCTAATGACATTATATGGTTAATGGTCATATTTAGAATCTATGATTTGCCCATTCAACCTGTTGAATTGCTTCAAACTACTTTCGTTTGGATTTTTATGTATAAAGAAATGGGAACACTTTGGGGTTAAGGACAGTGCCTCATGGGCATCCACCATGGTGAGTCAGTTTTGGTTGTTTAGTGAGAATTTGACATTTGGATAACTTCACGAAATTCAAAGTTGATTGGGGTTTTGATATGGTTATTTCTTGCATCTAGTTGATTAATTACTCGAATCTTTTGTTATCTGATTTGGTTTCATCGGAGAGACTAGATGAATTGTACAGTGTTATAAATCATTGCAAGCATGTGCTGTTTGAACAAGAAAGATTTCCAGAGTTATTATTTCACAGTTTAAACTTTCTTGAGTCATCTAAGATTTGATGCTACTAAAATCTTTTTAACTATTAAAAGATTGATAGTTTGATTCACAAAGAGCCAAATATGATCATAAAAGAGAAAACTGAAAAAAAAGAAAGAAATTAGTCAAGCCTTAGAGAAAGGCTTCCTAATTAACCACCTGGCTCTAATTAAAGATGTCTCAGACTCACAACTTCAATGCCTTCTTGTAACAGAGTGAGGTAATAAATTTTTTAACATCTTAAGCGTGGTAAGAAATATTTTTCTCCATTGCTTAACATGTTAGTTTAATACAGATACTCATCTCTCTGTACATTTCTTCACTATTTCTCTATTCTTTTATGCCTTTATCACTATTGTTACATTGTTGGAAGCCAGGTTCCTATCTATCTTGTTGCAGCACCTTCCTGAACTTCGTCAGCGCAGGCTATATGAAACCATGCGCGGGCGCCCGGTAAAGAATATATAAGTCAAGACTTACCTTGGCTCCACTGATCACGATTTTTCCTGACGCAAAGATGAGAAGCACGACCTTGGGTTGTTTCATGCGATATATTAGGCCCTGGGAAAAGTCCTGGTTCATACTGTACATATAGAAGGAGAAAAAATAAATAACACAAAGATGATTATTGGAATAATACGGTATGGTGAATCGATGAATGACACTATTACTTACACTTGAAGAGGCACCATGGGAGCATGCAAGAACTTCAAGTTTAATGGGAAACTTAACATCACAGGAGCCAACAATGTTTTGAATCTTAAAAGTTCTGTCCATTGCAACAAAACAAGTGAAAAACAAGAAACTTTAAAAGCTTCTAATAAATGTATGTATACACGAAATTAAAAGAATGTACATATATAAAAGAATTTAAGACCTTAAACTTGGCAAGGAATCCAAGCTCTTGTATATATTGAGCACACTGGAAAAGAACAGCAACCTTGAATGTGAGATTGAAACCAACTCTGATCATATCCAAGCAAAGAGGATTCGAAGTACCACATTACCTTCCTCGCGGCCAGTTTGACTTCTGTTCACTTTTAGCACCAAGACAAACCTTAAAATCATATACAAACGCATTTAGCAGCGAATAAGAGACCAAAAACATAGTGAGCCACTGACAAAGAAATAACTTACAACCTCTGATGAAATCAAGCAAGCAGACCAGCATTACAAAACATTATTCCAAGAGGAACATATTAATAATTCCTTATAAAAATCCTGCCCAAAGAAAGAGAAAAGTTGAATCATGAAAACACATAATCACATATAATACAGCAAATCTTTATTAATAGTAACACCTCAATTGTAGACAACAAGAAGGAATATAGGTCGTGGGAAAACTAACCATCTTGCCAGAGTCAAAGATCAGGGCTGTGGCCTTCCATTCCCTAATCGTCATAATTACAGCGGGAAAACGCTACATGAACGTATAAAAGATAAGATAATGTAGGTAATTATTAAAATTGAATGCCACCTCTAGAATCCTTCCATACCTCAGGATTATATTCCACATTAGGTAATCATATGTGGTTGGTATGAGTGGTTCAACACTTTCATCTTAAGAGAGGTCTGGAGTTCAATGCCCACAGTTACCATGATGGTCAGCACTTTACCCCTTCGTGGACCGGTCCTGTACAAATAGGAATTAATCTGAACGTGATATGAGTTTAAAGATAACTCCTATAGTTGAGTCCACATGAATCAAAAAACATTCCACATTAAGTGCTTTCCGTGCAATTTACCTAAGATCCAACTTGCAATCCAGATTTACTGTGGAGACAATGTTCCTACAACAATAATTGCAAATCAAACTAATGCAAACGATGATCTGGCAGCTCTTTCAAATAACAACCAATAAAATTGAAATTTTGAACATTGTACTACATTTATTCTTAACCATATTCAATTAAAAGCACAGAACTGTTAGATTCTTTTTTTTTTTTTTGAACTGAACAGAACTGTTAGATTCAGAAACATATAAATCGCTTAGATTGAAGAGAACCGAATCCGAAACTCACTGAATAGTTGGAATGATGCCAGAAGGGTGTTTGGAGAGATCAACGGCCATGATTCCTCTTTTGTATTTCTTTTTCTAGTCCCTCGACAGGACGTCAACAACAACAACAGAAAGTATGTTTACATTGTATTTGGGAGAAGTGTTTTAATTGGAATGGAATGGTTATGGAAGATTTAAAAAATGGGATGAATGGAAGTGAATGTTATAAGGGTTTTGAGAGGTTTTGAAGGGTTAGTATTTGTATTAAAAAGATGAGATTAGTAACACTTTAATTTAGATTGTTACCGTAGATTTAATGGAGGGAGGGAAGAATTTTTTTTGTGAGGTCAATTATACCCAAATTTATTTTTTTAATACCTATTTTATCTGCTCCTCGTCCTCGTCCTCGTCTTAGCTTCTCGTTAGTCCTTTCACTTTTCTTTTTAATCCGACCCTTCCAATTCAACAACTTAATTATAGCTTCTGGACAAGACTTGCAATATACTCCACAATCACATTTTGTTATTTTTTATGAGAGAAACCGAATTATAAACTTCAAGGTTAATTAATAGCATCTCTTCAAAAAAAAAAAGGTTAATTAATAGCATAGATAATTGAAATAGTTTGAAACCTCTATTGAGATGGAGAATTTTCAAAATGCTAATTCAATAGAAATCTTTTCATGAAATAATCTTAATTATTAATATACAGTATGATTGGAAATTAAATCAAAAAAGGCAAATAAAAGTATATAGTAATATCTAATATTACAAGGACAAATTTGAAATATAATTAATCAACTCACTGTAACCCTTTCATTCTAAATAAACACTTATTTAATAACATTTTATTTACGATCATTTATGATCCATTCGTTCCAAATAAGTTAAAATTTTTATAATCCATTTTGTTTCATTCCAGTCCAATCCAATCCATTATTAACATTTCCAATCTGTTCCGACCCTCTCTCCCAAACAGAGTGTTAGGGGTCCGGTGAGTGATTTCTTGGTGACTCGAGAATGGTTGTGCCTCCGGTTTCCTCTTTATTATTTCTCTTTTCACGGCTTGATTGTCTTTTTGAAACCATTTGTAGAGATATATATACACAGAACTATAGAAGTGGAAAGTCAGTGAAAGTGAACCAACGAAATGCCTCTTTTGCCCTTCATCGAATGTTAACACATGTCGAGGTGGCCATGGTTTTGGTTTGTGAACTGATAGTTCCGGTTTCGGTCCGCCAATTTTTTAACCGGCGGTTCAACGGTTTTCACTACCCCTGAACCGGAACCAGTCCGTGAACCGTCAATTTTTACTGTGCGGTTCACGATTTCAGACCGGTTCCGGTTCACTTTGGTCATGTCTACCGTGAATCAATAATTATGGAAAAACAAATATGTAATAAATATATCATGTTGGAAGGAAGAAATAGAGTTAATTATGCCACATGTCTCAAATAAAAATCAGATTTTGACAAAAAGAATTCTTAGTTTATTAATTAGTAGAATAACATATTTTTACGTTTAGCTTAGTTATATGTCATTTTTTAAAATTTAGTTATTAAAAATGTCATATCCAATCAAATAAAAATCCAATTTTTCATCTCATTTTATCAATTTTTTCCTTTCTCATATGTTTCTCTCTCTTCTCCTCTCCTCTCATCTCTCTCTTCCCTCTCACTCTTCCCAAACCCTAGCTCTCCTATCCGCTGCCCTCTCATCCTCCTCATCCTCCTCCTCCTCCTATGTCATTTCTCTTTCATCCCCCTCCCCTGTTGTTTCTCTCTTCCCTCTGTCTTTCAATCTCAGTGTTCGTTGACTTCGATCTTCGCACCCTGGCTTTGGATCTTTGTTGTGCTCAACTGGATCTCCATGTCGGCTTCTCTCTCCTCGTCGTACTTCTTTCTCCTCATCGCACTTCTCTCTCTGCGTCGTTTTCTCGCCACACTCTTGTCGATCTCTATTCTTTCCTCTTCAGTTTCTTAGTCGTGACAAGCCTCGTTTGGAGTCCAAGGTTGCAGTTGATGGTTGACGGCGGCCCAAACCCTAGCTGCCTTATCTAATGTTCCAATTTTTATGGTTCTATGTTATTTTTTGTCTTTTTATGTTTAGCTGCTTTAGTTTTGTGCAATTGATAATTAGTCATGAACATTGTTTAATTTTAAAAAATTATTATATTCACAATTTGTGTAGGTTGATTTTTGTTGAGTTTGATTGATTTTGTGCTGGAGTGATCACATTTGGAGACATTTAGAGACTTTTGGAGACATTCGTATACCATTGGACACTAAATTAATTATCATTAAGTATAATTAAAAGTCGTAAAAACATTTGCAAAATAATGATTTAGAGGCATTTGGAGACCTCTGAAGACATTTGGAGACCTTTGGAGACTTTTTGAAAAATAAAAAAAATTACAACTTGAAGAATTTTGGAGACCTTCTGAAAAATTAAAAAATTAAAAAAAATAATTTAGCTTAATTTAATAAAATTACACAAAAAAAATTATTAAATCAAATTTCTTATTAAAAAATTGTGATATTTGGAGACTTGTAAAGACATTTGGAGATTTTTTTGTAGACATTTAAAGACTTTTGAAAATATTTTAAAAAATTATATATTTTTTTAGGGTGAAATCCATAGCCCCTGAGTTTTGACATATTCTCTCTCTCAGTCTCTGTTAGTTCTAAAATAGTCACTTTTGTTCCTGAACTTTAACATCGTTAATTCAACTTAACAGAAATTGTAAAAAAACTACTTTGCCTCTAATTTTAAAAGATTTTACCAAAAAAATTAAAACAAATCAAACCAACTATTTTAATAACCAATTACTAATCAAACCCAAAATCACATCTAACCCAAAACCACAACCTTACCTAACTCAAAACACAAAACCACACGGTCTCTCTCTCTCTACCCCAAAATCACAACCTACCCTAACCACAAAACCCAAACAGTTCTTCTTCTTTTGCCTCCAAAACTGCATTCTCTGTGTGTGTGTGAGAGGGAGGGGAGGGGGGGGGGGGGGATGGGAGGTCCTCAGTCCTCACATCGAAGGCAAAAGATTCTTCAAACGCTCCCAAATCAACTCCGCAAACAAGTAAGGCATGAACTTGAAGCCAAAGCCCTCCACCAATCTACCTCATCCTCTACCACCAGCACCGCCGCAGTAAAATCAACCACTTCCTTCTCCACATCTTTCGTCGTTGTGGCTGCCTCCTCCACCTCAACCGCCACCACATCCAAATCCCTAACTGCAAACTGCAGAGCAAAATATCAACAACCTAGTACTTCCCAGGTAAGAAGTCATTCGCCCACTACGCATTCTGAAACAACCCATCACTCTTTTCGGCGAAGACGACGATGCCCGACTTCATAGGTTGAAGTATGTGTTGAAAGATGGAATTTTCGAGGTGGATAACGACATGACAGAAGGGCAGACGAACGATTTCTTGCTTGATATTGCAGAGCTGAGGAAGAGGCAGAAGAGTGGGATGCTGAGCGACAAGAAGCGGAAGGATATGGAGGAAGGAGTGAGAGAAGATGGGGACGGAGAGGGGCGAGAGGGTGATCTAAGTGGTGATGGTGGATCCAGTGGGACCATTGCCGATAAGAATTTGAAGAGGATGAAAGCTAATTTTGATGAATTGTGCGATGAGGTTTGTTGCTGTTGTTGTTTGAATCGATTGGGTTTTGAAGAATCGTTTGTTTGATTTCTGTTTTTATTTTTTGATTTGGGATTTTATGAGTGTTTTATGGAGTTGCAGTGGCTTGGTATTCTTGATTTAATTGAGCAATTGAAGCTTTGATCATGTTTGTTAAATCAATAGCGTCACATTTGAAATTGAAATTGTTGAAATTATGATTTTGTTGTTTTTGAAATTACTGGAATGATGTGAGAGAGAGAGGTTGAGGAGAGAGAGAAAAAATAGATGTTATTTTTGTTATTAAATATTTAAAATGGGTAGGTGATATGTGTCACGTTAGAAAATTTGATGTTGTCGGTTATATTTAACTAATAATGACAGACGGAAGAATTAAAACGACTATTTTAGAACTAGCAGAAACCGGGATAGAGAATTAGTTAAAACTCAGAACTGCCATAGATTTCGCCTATTTTTTTTTACTGAAATTTATTTTTCATGACAATGTTTATGAATATGGAATTTTTCAAATCGTTGGCCATGTTTGATATTTTTCAAAATTAAGATTTCCTTCCAGTGTAAAAATCTAATTGTCCTGAAGAAATATTACAAACTGAGGAGACAGACATTATTTCCTTTTGTATGATCTGAAGTGAGGCCCATCTAGCCCAACTTCTGTAAACATCACGCCCAGTCACAAAAAACAACCCAATACGTTGTAAACATCATCAGAAAAGCCCACAACGAATCTATAAGACCAACCGATCAATACTTCACCTACTCATCGTTTCATTGACAAACCCTAAACTCTCTATTCCTCTTCCGCCTCTCCACTTTTCGACCTAAGTTGTTCTTAGTGTTTTTCTTGCTTTTCTAGTTTTCCTTTTGCTGTTGTTTTACTTTTGTTAGTGAAATCGGCAAAGATGAAGATTGCTTGATAATTTCTGACACCTCTTGTATGAGAGGACTTTCTTGTATGAGAGGACTTTCTTGAAGCTCCTCCTTGAGCACAGTCAGCAACCCTCTGAGCCTCCTTCTTCTTGTTGCTCTTATGTCATGTCACGAGCATTGTTTTTAGTCATTACCCACTAAATTCTTTCAAACAATTTTGCTATAAAATTACTTCTTTTTTGGAAAAAGAAATTCAAGAACAATTATGGTCCTTGGCAGAGAATGAAATGATGACCTTTTGTTTCCCTATTGGTTTGATTGCCTATATGATGGCATCTATTGTATTAGCTCTATCTGATCATTCTCTATATGGATTCATTGAATAATTATTCTTT
>CAODLS011154112.1:0-26392 GCA_948243855.1 Flueggea neowawraea
TATTGTTATTATTGAATTGATTCTACCGGTGTGTTGATTCGATGATTGATTGAATGCATGGGAATCGAGAGACTTGTCATGTGTTTAGAATCACTCATAGGTGAGAGGAGTTGCACGCAAACCTAGAGATAGGTTGACGTAATTCTTTCAGTTTAAGGTCATACTTTATATAGGAATTCACAAATCATAGTTAGTGTGACGTGGGGGTTTTAATTAGGAAGAGATTCTGATTAATCAACTTGACGTTAGATGTTAGTTAACTCGAGAGAGAGGCTGACGTATATTAGGAATTCTTATGGTCCAATTGCATGAACAAGTGATTTAGTGACGAATTCAGGTTTCACATAGGTAAGTTCTAGGGGGATTCATCATCTGGATGCCACATTCATCTTGATTGTTTAGTTTTATTCTCTTCGTGTTGTCTTTTAGTGTGTTGTTGTGTCTTTATTTTATTTCGCATTTAATTACATACCCATTTAATTTGTAGGCTAGATAATAGAAAAACGGTGATTACTAGTACTCTTAGTCTCTGTGGGATACGACATTTGGTACTCAAGGGTCCACTTGCTATAGATGATAGGTACACTTGCCTTAGTCTTTAGGTGTAAGCCTTTGACCACACCAAGAGGCAAAGGGTTGTATAAGGTTGTAATTAGGTTATGTTGATTCGTAATTGACATGCATTTCAATTTGGATAATCATAATGTCTTGCTAGAGACCCATTATGATTTATGGGTTTTAAATTAATATTAGGCTCATTGCCAATATTAAATGAACGTACAGGATCACACACAATAAATATCTGGATTGGTTACAAAGATTCTCTCTTTGTAGTAATTGAATTATTAAGATGATTAATTTGATTAACCAATAATAATTCAGGATTTTATTATTTATGTGTTAAATAAGATTTAATACATAGTTCATTAATGTAATGTACTTTTAATATAAATCACTAGTTATTAGGGTTATGGGTATTTAATTATATGTGACATAATTTGGCCCATATGAGTGGTTTATTAAATGATAATGTATCATACAATTAAAAATCTCAATTACATTAATCAAACCCATTAGAATTTCGGCACAACCTAACCTAATTAAGAGTAAGAAAATTCGGCACACTCATCTTAATGAGGAGGAAGAAATTCGGCACACACCACCTCTCCTATTTTTTAGGAGTCACTTTCCTTGTTTAACAAGGATGAATTCGGCACATGCACTAACTAATTAGGATTCTATGACTAATTAGGAGTTTTATTCTCGTGTGACAAGGAAAAAAACCCTAATTTGTATGTGACAAAATTAATTAGGAAGTGATTATTCTAGTGAGACATGAAAGGCAAACCCTAGTGTGACTAGATTAGAAATTCGGCATACTCCTTGTAGATTAAGAAGAGAATTCTTAGAGGACAAGGAGAGAGGAAATTTGGCCTTGTTATGCACCTATTTAGATCTCCTCTTATGCCTATAAATAGGGTGCACTACTTGCTATTCTTTCATGGCTTGCCCGAATTAGTGAGCGCCACAAACAAAAGAGAGAAAATTATTTATGAGTTTTGGAATAGATATTATAAAGTGCTAGCACACATTAGCCTAATCAACTATCTTGTGTGTGTGTGAGAGTAGAGGGGAGTCGTCTTTTGGCAATCCCTATTGTCAATAGCATTCGACTCAACACAAATCAAAGGAAGCAATTCGACAATTTCAACTTTTGGAGAAAAGCAATCTGGATAAGTTAAAAGGTATATATATTCGGCCACCTTGATCAATTATTTTACATACATAGATCTTGCTTTGTTTCTTGTGTGATATTATTGTTTTTCCGCTGCGCATATTAGATGTTTATTCGCATAAGAAACCCAATAGATCTAACCAGAACTCACACTTTGAGAACTTAGCATAAAGCTGATGTCCTCTCAAAGTTGGAAAAATCAACCTCAGATGATTCTCATGCTCTTCCTTAATCTATGAATATATCAAAATGTCATCAATAAACACTTTAACAAACCGATCCAGATATGGTCTAAACACTATGTTCATTAAGTCCATAAATGCCGCTGGTCTGTTAGCCAACCCAAACAACATTACTAGAAACTCATAATGACCATATCTATTCTGGAAAGTTGTCTTCAAAATATCATTTCTTCTAATTCCCGATGATAACCCGGCCTCAAGTCGATCTTAGAAAACCATTGTACACCATGCAATTGGTCAAACAAATCATGTATCCTTGGAAGAGGATATTGATTCTTAATCATTACCTTGTTCAACTAACGATAGTTGATACACATTCTCAAACACCCATATTTCTTCTTTACAAACAACTTCGGAGCACCCCAAGGTGAAACACTCGGTCGAATAAAACCCTTATCTAACAACTCTCTCAACTGAGTCTCTAACTTCTTTAACTCCACTGAAGCCATCCGATACGGTAGAATCGATATTGGATCGGTACCAGGTTGTACATCAATAACAAATTCAATCTCCCTATCAAGATGAAGTCATGGTAACTTATCAGGAAATACATCAAAAAAATCTTGTACCACTGGTACGTCCTCAACTCTCAATTCTGATCTTTAGGGCTTGATAAGCACCAAAATCAAATACGCCACACAACCACGGAGAATCATCTTCTCTACTCTAACAGCTGATACATATCCCCTAACACCACTGTCTCGCTCACCCTAATAACAAAACTCACTCTGACATGACGGTCGAAAGCATACTCTCTTTGCAAAACTATCTAGGGTAGCATGCCAAGTCGAAAGTCAATCCATACCAAGTATGACATCAAACTCTCCCATATCAAATATCGAAAGATCGGTGATCAACTCATGTCCATCAAAGGCATTCTCACAACATCGGACCTCAGAGTCTACTATAACTTTTCTACCCAAAGCTGATAAAACCTCTAACAGTCTATCCAATATATACACCATTATTCCCAATTTCTCAATAACAAACATGGAGTAATGAATGAATACAATGCACCAGAATCAAATAAAATATAAGCAAAAATCCCAGATATAGATAGCATACCGGTCATCGTAGCATTAGAGGTATGCGCCTCCTGACGCGGTAAATGGTTCACTTAGGCCTTCCCTCCAATAGGTAACAGGTTGTACATCAAAAACAAAGTCAATCTCCTTATCAGGAGGAAGTCATGATAACCCATTAGGAAATACATCAGAAAAACTTATACCACTAGTACGTCCTCAACTCTCAATCCCGATCTTTAGGTCTCGGTAAGCACCAAAATCAAATACGCCACATAACCACGGCGAATCATCTTCTCTACTCTAACAGTTGATACATATCCCCTAACAACACTATCTCGCTCACCCTGATAACAAAACTCACTCTGACATGGCAGTCGAAAGCATACTCTCTTTGCAAAACTATCTAGGGTAGCGTGCCAAGTCGAAAGTCAATCCATACCAAGTATGACATCAAACTCTCCCATATCTAATATCGAAAGATCGGCGATCAATTCATGTCCATCAAAGGCAATCTCACAACCTCGAACCTCAGAGCCTACTATAACTTTTCTACCCATAGTTGATAAAACCTCTAACAGTCTATCCAACAGATGCACCATTATTCCCAATTTCTTAATAACAAACGTGGAGTTATGAATGAATACGATGCACCAGAATCAAATAAAACGTAAGCAAAAATCCTAGATATGAACAGTGTACCGGTCATCGCAGCATTAGAGGCATATGCCTCCTGACGAAACAAATGGTACACTGGGGTCTACCCTCCAATTGGAGCACTCTGCGTAGTCTGACCAGACTGACCTCGGTCCCCGGCTGGATATCCTATTCCAAAGGAATTGAGACCTCCTGAACCTATGTCGGTTCCTTTACCAGCACCAGTACTCGCATTACCTGAACCTCCTACTGCAGATTGCATGGGCTGAGTCCCTGCACTAAACTTCAACAAACATTCTCCTATCATGTGCCCGACTGTCGAAAGTAGAAACAGTTACCTGAGAACCTAGTACAAGTCCCAGAGTGCCACTTCCCATAAGTATCACAAGGCGTCAGAGAACTCTAGCCTCCAGTCTGACCTCGAGTACGTCTAACTGGTTGTGCAACACTATACTTTTGAGTGCTTTAACTCTATCTCTGACTGACAGAAGGCCTATGCCTCGACTCAAACTGACCATTTTGGCCACGATTGTGTTGACCTCTAGAAGTATCCTCGATCCTTGCCCTCTTGCTAGGCTCACGAGGTTGTCTATCCTCCATACACTCAATACCTCTGGCAGACTCAGCTATCTGCCTGATAGTAGCCATATTGTGGCTCGTTATAACTCTACCAAATCGAGTCAACAAACCCTTCTAGAACTTCCCTTCCAAATCTTCTTCGCCCTTGCATTCGTCAAGAGCATACCTACTGAGTTCCTTGAACTTCTCTTCATACTCAAAAATTGAAATACTTGACTCCTGCTGGAACTTACTAAAATCATCTTCCTTCTTATCCCTAATACTCTGGGAAAGGACATATATAATGAGTTCACACTTGAAATCAGCCCAGCTGGTATGTACTCGAGTCTCAAAACCTCGCCACCACTGAGCTGCTCAACCATCCAGTAAAAGCACAGTAAGTCTGACTCTGTCTGCACCATCAATAATGCCTAAAGCACTGAAAGAACAGTCCACAACATCACAGAACTCATAAGGATCATTTCTCAACTTGCCTGCGAATCTTGGAGGCTTGAACTTCAAAAATATGTCTAACAAATCTCCAGCATCATCCCGATGAGCTATAGGTGCGGCTATCAGAGCATTCACTATAGCCACCTCAGGCTAAGGAACATGTGGAACCACAAAAGGAACTGGCAGAACTACTGCTGGCTAAACTGGTTGAACTCTAACTGCCTGAGTAGAAAGAAGCCTCTTAATCCTCCGAAGAGGCAAAGCGAATCGATCAAAGGGATTAGGTTGAGCCGTAGGCTTAGGTGCATGCTGAGGTACAGGTGCTGCAACCTCTGACGCACTATACGAATCAGCAAATGACTGAGCAGCGACTTCAATAGGCTCCATAGCTGTAAACATCGGATAGACAGAACATGCATGCTAATATCAAATGCAGATGATTGCCACACTACTAAGATATATACTAAAAAGATATACAGAGGCAAATCAGACTAACTCTATCAAGAATACCTATGCTCCACACCGACCCAAACTTAACGAAACCTATTTCTCTGATACCAACTTTGTCACGACCCAAAATCGGACCGTGATCGGCGTACGAAGTGAATAGTTTATAAGAGCCCGACTCATCTCGCACAAGCCTCAGAAGACCAGACATGCTACCCAATTTATTCCTTTTTCAATTCCTTACTAAAACCAGGTATAAATGAGTTAAAACATAATTTATATATAAATATTTAATATATACATACCAAATATAAGCAAAACTTTTAAGTAAATCAATAAAATATATAACACAAATATACAATACCGATAACAAAATGAAACACAAAATCCAACAACAGTTTGATGTGGAGATCTACCATTAACATATACAAAGCTCGATCAAAAGGGCACTCATAACCAAAAAAGTGCCTCACTGAGTGACGAGTATTGAACAGCCGTCAGATGCCAAAAATACTCCTGAAAAATATTAAGGGAGGGGGGTGAAATAAATTTCAGTGATGGACAACACTCTAGATCGCCCCATACGTGCATCATAAAGACCTTTTGAAAATAGTTCAAAAATATCGCAAGCTCATATTTATAATATCATATACATTCTACTATAAATAATATCTTCTAAAACATTTTCAAAATATTTGCAATCAAAACAAACAACATATGATCAGGCGATATTATCAAATAATATTATATATCTTGTATATAATATAACTAGATAATGGGACTAAATACATGAGCGGTATTAACACTAAATAACATGATTTGTACTAAGTGTTTGATGAAACACACGGTCACCAAATTTTCCTGGTAACTAAGGGCCTACTTTAAGCATTAGTATACCAAAGGTTTTGTACCCCGTAACTGAGGTGTCTCACATGTATATATAAAACTCTTAACAGACAATAGACATATCGAAGTTATAAAATCAGATAACTGATATATATAACAATTCAAAAATATATAGGAAAACCAATTATCATATAACTAGTCTTAATTAGCGAATCTATTACTTAATCAGATTACATGTGATATCTCAACATATTAAAATAATAGGATTTCAAAAGACACAACTTAAGTGTCTAATGTTGCCACTGCACTCACCTGGAATCCAAAGCAAAAGCTAGAAAAATCATGCACCACTAGTAGGGGTTGGTCTCGATGGCATGAACAAATAGCTCAAACAAACATATCAAGGAGATATTAAAATGTGACAGTAGTAATGTGGCAACACTGAATGAAATGCAAATGCAAATGTTGATGCTCACACGATACCTAAAACTTATTCCGATCAAAGATCTATCAATCTAAACTTAAAAACCATAACTATGCAAAATTATAATCTAGTCCTCCAATTTTTGCAAAATTATATCTCAGTCCTCAACGTATAGCCAAGGTATGAAAATTACACTTTAAGTCTGAAATCCCAATATGGTAGGGTGAATTGGATTTCTTGCTAAAAATAGAACCTTTTCAAAAATTTTGCAAATATACTCAAATCAAAACAGTAGCTAAATCCAAAACATTACCACTTAATAAAGAACTGAAAAGGAGTAAAGGGGTAAAGAAACAAAGCCCAATATTTATAGTGGTTCGGTCCTCTTTGACCTACGCCCACTCCTCTAGCTCACTAGAGAGTTTGAATCCACTATACTTCCTCACTTTCGGGTGGAGGTAAACCGTTTACAATCTCTTGTTTTTTTCAGGATCACAAGACAACCTTCTACACCTTGATTTTTGCTGGTCAAAACAAGAAAACCACACTTCTTTGTTTTTCAAGGTAACAAACAAGGCAAACCTATTCCTTTCTCAAGCTTTACAAACAAAGCTTGATTAAAATACTATTCTCAACTAAATGACAGTGTTGTTCAACCAACTTTTTGATAAAATAGCAAATCAACTGCTCAGTTGGTATTCAAGTGTTCAAGAACAAAGTAAAAATGCAATTGGAAGATTTTTAAAGCTTTAGGCACTCTCAAGAATTGTTCTTGTTTACCTTATGACTTGAAACGTCTATTTATAGGCATTCCTCAAAAACTAGCCGTTGTGGATACCAAAACAGCCATTGTGAGAGATACAAAAATGGTGAGATTAATGACGCCATTCCTTGCTATGTGCGTACCATGTGTATTGTGTACGTAGTTCATGGTTTTATCAGAGTACTATGTGCAACGATATTCCCTTTGTGTGCGTAGGCCAAGTTCTAGTACCCACTGCTTTATATCAAGAAGTAACTACATGCATAGTACCTTTATCTGTGTACGCAGAGCTTGAATGTTGTGTGCATTGTACTTAGTGTTGTGTACGTAGTCGAGTCTCCAATGGTTATGTCTTTGATCTTCCTTGTGATTGTGTCAGAGGATATTCAAAATTTCAAATAACGAGGAGCGTTTGTCATTTGTCAGGTAGTACAACTCACTTTTGTTTTGATGCCTCTACGATTTTATTCTCTGTTCATGACTCACTGTTCTGATGCTTTCTGAATTCATGTCAGAGAATATTCACGTTGGTACTCTGATAGCCTGTAATAGATTTTGGCATTTTTCAGTCAAACAGATATTTTCCTCGTCTACGTGCTTTGAAGTATGTTCTACGTGCGTAGCATGATCCTTTGAAGCGCACACAACTGGGATAGAGCATGCCGCAACTTGACTTTGTGAATTTCTCTGATTTTTTGATTGTATCAAGTGGTATTTAAACCAGTATGCATCTTCTAGTTACTACGTGCACAGGTCTATGTCAACGTACATAGCAGTATATTGATCCATTCTGTTTTCTGATTGTACCACTTCTATGGGCACTGCACTTCTTCCTATGTGCACAGTAAACATCTATGTGCATTGCATTTGGCTTCTAAGCGCATAACACCTGTTCTATGCGCATTGCATGAGCTCTTGTACGCATAGCGTCCATTTCTGACTTCTTGATGCACTTTTATCTCTGATCAATGTGCATAGGTCTTAGTTTAAAGTATGTGGATCGTTCTTTAATGTACTTGGAGAGTTGAGGAACATGCTTAGCTTAACTGTTTCAATTATTTTGTTAAATTATCAAAATTTAGGAGTTTTTATGTTAATCAAAAACTTGATTCAACAAAGTCCCTCGAACATATGGCATGAACAAAGAGTTCAAACAAACATATCAAGAAGATATTAAAATTTGAAACTAGTAATGTGACAACACTAAATGAAATGCAAATGCAATTGTTGATGCTCACATGATACCTAAAACTTATTTCGATCAAAGATCTATCAATCTCAACTTAAAAACCAGAATATATGCAAAATTATAATCTAGTCCTCCAGTTTTCTGTCATGACTCTATTGAATATTGACTTCAATTTTTCTTTCAAATGATAACGACATCGTTATGATTATATTTGAGTATAGACAACTAAAATCCTTCGATTTTTTCATAGTTGTGGATTAGATGCCGAACTACTTAAGACAACCTTTTTTTTGTTTTGTATTTTACAACTTCACGTGATCTAAAGTGATAATGTGACGTCATTGCACATAACTCGAACCAACATTATCCAAAATTGAATAATTCAATTAGGTAAGGTGAGAACGTTAGGAAATTTATGAAAAATTAAGTTGCCTAACTACGTGCAATACTGGAGATGAAATGCTACTCACAAAACCAGTAATAAAGACAAAAATTTCCATTCTAGTCCATTTTGGTATGAGTATTCAAATGATGAATGTGGAAGCTAGACACTAGGCCTTTATTTTCATCATCGTTTATATGATTACTGTAGGCATAATCATATTCTTTTGAATTTCTCATCAATGAGGAATACTTAGTTGCTTCTCATGACTTGGACTCAAGTCGAGAGCCAATCAAAGACTTGAGGACCGACTAATATTGTGAATATCTTTGATTGAAATCCAAGTGCAACGTGATGGAAAGGAGAAATGAATATGAGTTGTTAACTCCCAATGTCACTACCTGAGACCGGACCATAACCAATGTACGAGGCAGATCGAACCGAAGGGTCGACCCATCCCGCACAAGCCTCAGAGAATCAGAACATCTATGCAAATTCTTATACCAAACCATTATTCAGCAAACAATAAATAAAAGATTTCATTTTATAAAAATAATCTCAATGATAATGCTACTAAATGAATAAAACATAAGTCAAATTGTTAAGAAAATACTTATAAGTAAATCTAACTAATCAAAATATTTGTGTATAAACCCGGTATGGAGCATATATTAAACCGACATACTAGGGCCCGAAAAAAAGGACTGAAAAATTGGATGCCTCACTGAGCACCAAGGATCTAATGAAACAAATGTTGAATGACCTAAAATATTAAGGAAGGGGGTGAGTAAAATTCGGTGAAGGACAACACTCTAGAGCGCCGCTAGAGCATCAAATAATCTGTTTTCAAAACAGTTTCAAAAAACATCGCATACACGTATGTACTTAGACAATATTAATACACACGTTATACGTACTAATAGTTTAAAAACCTTTTTCCAAAAAATTTCTCACAAAAGGAAAACAGCATAAAATCAAGCATCATAAAATCAGATAATTATTATAATAGAGATTTAGGTAAACATCATATTTCAAACAACATGCAATCAAATAATACAACATATATAAAATCTTAGAATTTTACTAATGCCGATATCACTGATCATACACTCTTAATATACGGATGCTACTATCAGCATCCAAATCAGAATAAACTAGGCTAGCAATCTTAAGAGCCAAAATAATACCAGGCTCAAAAGGGCTTACAACTGACAGGCTTAGGGTCTAAAATAGTACCTGGCACCTTAAGGGTCTAAAAGCTAAAATAGACAGAAATTGATAAGCATGAGTGTATCTGCTAGCATTGCAGTCCACGGGCTCTAGCAGGATACACCTCGCTAAATCACAATACAATATATTAAAGGGGGTGAGATCAATTATACAGTCTCACAGAAATTAGAGTTCTATTTTAACCAAACATTAAATCAAAATCATTCCAGAAAATTATTATAACAGAGTACTAGATACGGGACCAGAAGCAAATAGAACAGAAATAGTCACTTAGGCAAATGTGGACAGTGCCACTAGAAACAGACAAAACCACGCGTATTTGTGTGGTTCACACTGGTTACCATGTTACCTTGATAACGAGACCTTTATAGAGCATTGGTATACCAAAGGTTGTATTTTTCCTTGTAGCATAGGTGTCATGGGTCAGAATAATTAAGCAAATATGTTTTAATTAAATAAATGAGCATGCCAACAGACGAATAATAACAAAAAGTATCACAAAACATGTGATATCGGAATAATTTAAGATAGATATTTTCAGAAAAACAAATATACAATAACATACATAATAATTAACAGAGTACAAATATTTTCACAGTACAGACATGTTCAGATACACAACAATATATGTATTCAAAGTGCAAAATTACTTATCAAAAATATTTTAAGAAAACAAGCATGCTAAGCAGGGAGATAACCATTGAGCATATTTTGTCCTATTAAATACAGATATATAATAAAAATATAATAAATACTTTTTGAAGATAAATACACATAAGCATGCAAGTAGGGCTGGCAATTACTGGCACATTTATGACACGATAAAACGATTACGGTGTACACGATTACAACACGACACGGATGACACGAAATCAATTTTTAATTTTTATGTGATGTATAATGAATGTATAATGATGTGTGATAATAAAATGGAATGACATGATTACCATATGACTAACACGAATTGCCACCCCTACATGCAAACATGCAGAACAGACATATATTTACAGAAATATATTCAATTTCAAGCAGATTATTCATTACAAAATATATTAAATATCAGTATAGACTACCTAGTATAGAGAATACAACATATTTAAAAATCCACTTCTTATCACAGAAGTTTCACACAAACCAGATTTTAGGTTTATCAAACATTTAATTAGTCCAGATTACATGCAATGGTCGGAGCACAATAAAAACATATAATTGTTAGATAGACACAGCCTCTGTGTCAAGAGATGGCATCCCATTCACCTGAACGTCGAGCCAAATAATTCAGATGTGCACCTCTAGTGGATGACTGGTCACCTAGGACACCAAGCAAAGCTGAAGACAGACATATCATGACAGACTCAAATGTGATAACTATGGCTATTTTAAAAAAATCCAAGGAAATTTAGATGCGAACCCAAACCCACGACAACATCGAAAATCCCATTTCAATCGAGTTACTAACACACTCGTTAAAAATGGAATGTTTTGCAAAATTACAAAATCAGTCCCTCAATTTTTGCTAAATTATAGTTTAGCCTTGATGGTCATGGAAAATTAGAATTTAGTCCCAAACTTTTGAAAATTTACAATTCAATATCCCAAATAGTTCATATACTCATTTCAGACCTCAAACTATCATAAATTTACATTCTAGTCCAAGTGACAACAACTTTATCAAAAATACCTTAGATTTGTTCAAGATCGACATAATTTGTTCCAAATCACCTTAAATCATGTTTAACCTCATGAATCTACACTCCAATTCATCAATTGAACCATAACTCATCAAAGCCTCTTAAGAATTCTTTCACCACAAGCTCTAACCAACACAAATCAACTTAGATCTTCAAATCCAACTCAAATCTTATATCCCTAACTCAAACCCACACACTTCCATGTTCATTCTACCAATACCTAACAACAACAACAAAAAAACTTAAATCCATCATCAATTTGCCCAAAATTCATAACCCTAGCAAGACCCAACTTGAATCACAATACATATTTCATGAATTGTTATTCTCTAGCTAAAAAAATCTCCCAACATAAATCCCATTCATCTCCATGCTCTTTCTAACTAAATATAACAAAATCAAACCTAAATCTTCCACTAATTTTGTCCAAATTCCAAAACCCTAACAAACTCAACATAAATACAACATTTTAGCACACCCAAGGCAAACCCACATGAAAATCAATGAAAATAATGAAAGAAATGCAAAGAGGGATGACTTCTTACATTGATTCTTGAAGGAATTGGTTTGGAATGCAAAGAGATGGAAGAGGGGGCGTTTGAGGTGTGTGGGGTGTGAAAAGGTGAGGAATAACCGAAATCTTTGGATGGGGAGGGGTATTTATAGGCCAAAAATTGACTACATCATTTTGACCCCAAAATAGCCTTCTGCAGGGCATGAAACACAAGTTTTGCAGCACTAAAGTGCGTTTCAGGCTCTGTAGGGCACATCACGCGCATTACAGGCCATAACGAGCATTAGGGCTACTCAGTTGCGTGTTTTAGCCCATTTTTCAGCACCGACTCAATTTTGTTCATCCTATAACTCATGTAATTGACCCCAGGACGTGTTTCATGTGAAATTTCACACTTTTAACATATTTATAACTTAGAAACATAAACTCCATCACTCTCGAAGCTAATCTTACGTTGAAACTCGATAGAACTGACAATAAGTTATGGCAAAGTAATAGAGAATAGGAAATCATATTCTTGGTGAATAAATTCATGTAATGGGATAAAGTGAATACAACCTTTCACTTATTCTATGATATTTAAGAAAATATACCCTTCAAGATCACTCCATCCGAGTGGGAGAATTCCTAAAGGAATATGAGGAAAGATGATAAGATAGAAGGTTTTGGCCATTTTTTGTCCAAGGTTGTGACCGCCTACATACTTGGGAGTTTGGAATGTAATCCTAGTAGGACCATTTTGAATGTCACGAACAACACCTGTAGGAAATTTTTTCAAGTATCAAAAATGCATAGTTAAAACTGGTAAAGTCTCCTGACAACATTTGGAAATAGATGAATTGATCGTGTCCTTTTAATTTAATTTTAATCTTTAACATTGAGAGAAATTTTATATTTAAGTGTGGGGAGGGATTTACTTGTCGATTTTGGTGATTTTCTTGTCGTTTTGTTATATTTTGGTTCCTTTCTTCAGTATTTTGGTGCATTTGATGCGTTTTGTTTTTATGCCAGTTTCAGTGTGTTACTATTATGCCATGCCTTAAACCGTTGTGTTGCATATAGTGTTAGGATTGCATATATATTGGTGTGCATCTATTTTGTGTGTAAACCTATGTCTGTCATTAAGCTTTGATAATCAGATATTTGGAAAATAAAATTTATGACTTCCTTGATCTCTTTTAACATTTTAGTAAAAAACTTGGGTTTTTATATATCTTAAATTTAGGCTTGAACAACCCCTCGGTACTAAGACTGAAGGACTAGTAAAATTACACAAAAACTTGTAGTATAGAGCACTACTAGAGCTTGACATGACATGCATTTTGAGACTGCTTTTATTTTTGAATTGAGACACCAGGATGGCGAGAGCCATTATTTGTTTAACCAATTGTTCTACCTTTTTCTTTGTTTCTCTACCTTTTTCAAATTAATCCCTAGTAAACCCCTTAGAGCCTTGGCCTTTTCTTTGTTTGAACCCGCTTTGAACACTTCCATTTGTTTGTTAGACAACTTCGTATGCACCTTAAGTTGAGAGTATATATTAGCTATACATGCCAATATTTGTTTTGTTTATGCATGTTATGTTTTGATGATTAATTTTACACGTCTTATACTTATTCCGTGCTTATGTTGTAAAAGTCACGAAGCTGCCCAGTTTTTGTATTTGAGATGATGTCGTTGGAGAAAAAAAGAAAAAAAAAACAACGAGAAAAATAGTATAAGGCAACAAGAAAAACAGTAAATTTATTTTTGATTATGTGAAAAAAATAAGAAAAAGGGGAAAAAAGAGGAAAATATGTGGAAAAGGAATAGGAGCGAGACAATGAAATGAAAAGTTTTTGGTTATGGGAGGTCTTGTGAAAAACCGTAGATATATTTCGATTATGGACGAGAATTTATGTTTGGAAGTATTAACAAAGTATATTTATTTGGTTGGCACGTATTAGCGTGTTTTATCATTCTCTCAATTTATTTACCCTTTGAAAGTCCTCTTTGATTGGTGAATTGATTAGTGAAAGTCCTCTTTGATTGGTGAATTGATTCATACATTTCATATTGGTGGAGATTCGATTGATTATCAAGCCATGGAAAGATCTATTAATGGTTGACTTGATTGTAAACACTTCATCCTAAGCACTTTTGAGCGATTTAGTGATATTTGTGAGGGTGTTGTTTTACCATTCCTAAGGGAGCACTACCAGTCTGGAGACTAATCTTCTAGATTGTCGATTAGCTTGGCGCTAGTTGTGTTCTTTCTCAAATTTTCAGCACATATCTATTTGGGTTGAACTGAACTTGGGGATAGAAAGAGTGATTTGAAGTCTGGTCTTTTTGTTATCTTTAGATTATCGAATGCTTGAGGACAAGGATGGTTTAAGCATGGTAAAATTTGTTAGTGTGCATTTTATGCATATTTGCATTAGCATTTTGATATTGGTTTGCATGCATTATCATCCATATTTCTATGTTTTTATGTTGTTTTGTGATTAATCTTGTCCAGGGGTTGATTTGGTGCAAAAAGGGTGGATTTGGTGCTATTTTGAGCAAAAAATGAATTATCAGTGCTTTAAGCAAGACCTTGACGTGTTGAGTTGATTCTAGAATGCATGCTAAAATAGAAGTCTAGCGTGGAAAAACTTATTAGCAGAAAGATGGACGAGAAACACTTCCTATTTAGTTGGGAACCAAAGTCTTATAGGATTAGACTACTTAGGAAGTATTTTGGGACAATTTGTCTAGGGTTACAAGTTAGATATTTCTTATAAATACCTAGCCATCAGTTTTTATGGGAGACTTCTGATTATTCGACATTCTCTACAACTTTATTTTTTGTTCTTATTTCTTTTATGTGTTGCTAAACTCTTTCTAGTCATCGTACAATTGAAGTCGATCTTTAATAAATTGTGAGATTTTGTTTTTATCAGTTCTTTACCGTTTATGCATTATTATATTTTTGTGCTTGAATGCTTGATTATTATTTTGTCAACTAATTTGATAATGGCCGACTAAATTAGTTGATAGAATAATAATTGTTAGTTAGATTCATAGATTCGTGATTGCATACCTAGCATAGGTGACAAGTTAATGTTGTTGTTGTGATAATGGCTTCGACTATCATTAATAGAATAGAATAATCTAGTGTGAATAAACTACAGCATCCGAGTTTGTAGGCTTGGGTAGGGTCTTTATAGTTCTTAATACTGCCAGCAAACTGAACTTTACAAAGCGTCCTGATGGTTATTTATTGGTTAGGGAAGTAATTTGCAAGTCGTTCCAAAACTACTGAAACAATAAGTAAAGACTGGTTACTGAGTGCGTCACCTGCAACTATAACTTACCTATATAAACAATATTGATTTATCTTTTGTTACCTGTGATTGATTTAACATGTGAGATGAAGATGTGCATTGGCTAGGCTTTCGTGATATTGATTTCACCCATTATAATTTTTCATTCTTGATTTATTTAATTGCCCTGTTTATTTTATTTGCATCAAATTATCATCTTTATTTTAATTGTTTTCTCTGTAATTAGACATGTTTTTACCAGTCTCTGTGGATTCAACCCTATTCACCAATGTTCTCAAATATCATTTATTTTTTTATATCTAGAGTAGGAATTAATTTGTTGGTTTAGACACCCATCACCGGTGTACAGCATTATAGTTCTTGTTGTATGCCGGTCATGCGACCTATTTGTCGTAAGACATAATAGATCTTAAGTGTGATGAATGTGATTTCATCAAGTACCATGATGGAATAGTATCCCATCATGTGCGTGTGGGAGATGATAGAAAAATTGGTCCACCCATTTCGGGTCATAGGTGGAACCTGAACCCGAATTCATTGAGTATCAATTACGTTGGTTAATAAATGATTTTTGGTTTACCAACCGGCTTGGTTAGGGCTTTGGTTTTTGAATAGTTCAAAGAACCTGATCATTATAAATACTGACTTTAGGAAACCCTAGAATCACTTCTTGCAAATAGAAAAAGAAAAACACTCTCCTTTCCTCTCCTCTCTAAAATCGCCGTCCTTGTGTGGTTAATGGAAGAAGGAGATGGTCTTCACGTAGATTGTTTTGTGGCTCTTAGGTTGTGAATCTATGTCTCGCTCACGATGTTCAATCGTTTGTGGTTCACGTCAACTACCAACGGGTTGTTTCATATGGATGCACTTGTGTTCTTCTGTTGCTCGTATCGAGGTGGGATCTCGATCCATCTATTTAATTATCTGTTAATTGTTTATTCTTTATATTGTATGCTGATGCTTTCACCTTGAGTCATGTAGTCCCCAGCTTCGCTGAGCTTCCTTATCTAGTATTATATTCTGGTGGATTAAATTAATAATCTGCTCCTTCTTTTAAGCATCAAATAGACCTATCTACTGTCCAATTTCCCTTCTTCTTTTTCTACCTCATCAATTGGTTCTAGAGAACAATCTAACTCAACAATAATAATTTTTCTATTCATGAGCCTAATATACTGAATCAGTCACAGATACAATAGCAAGAGGCACATGTGAGGAACTTGCATTGAAAACTCCCATTAACACTATTGGCATTCCCATTCTCATCAAGCATTTTAATTTTTCGTTTTTGTCATCGCATAATACATGAGGGGTGCTGCACTATTGCCAACTCATTGAAACATTTTTTTCGATAAATTACTTGAACAATTTAACATTCATCTTCACGATTCTATATTTCGAGCATGATTGGTCCATTAAGAGAAGACAAGTTTTCTTATCTCAAGTCAAATCAATTTGGAAATAATTTTTAAGCCAATTTAGTAAACCAACTTGAGTTAATGGCTTCAAGTGAGAGGAACGCGGAGGAGGGAAGATGAAGACCACAATTTAAGGGTTAGAAAAGGTGTGAAACACAAACCCATGTTATCTAAGGTGGGGATATTGATTGACGAACAATTGGAGAAGGATTTTTCCCAAATTGATATGAAGGACACTGGGGAGGAAAGGCATGAAGAAGTGCTCAGGATGGAGGAGGATCTACATTTAATCGAATCTGTAGTTTTTTGTTCCCTGTTTCAAAGTCTTCTTATTATTTTACCAATGTTAAAAGTCTTTGTTTGGAAATGCCGAGGAGCAGGAAGTGGAAAGTTTAGACGTTATTTTTCTGCAGTACAAAAAGGTTCATAAAACTACAGTTACGGCGGTGCTTGAGCCAAGAATCAGTGGAGTTGATGCAAACAGGATGATTAATAGTTTAGGCTTCGAATACTCTTACCGTATTGAGGCTATCGGCTTTAAGGGAGAATAAGGATTTTTGTGGAATGGGAATGTTCACATAAGTATAATTGCACATTCCTTCCAGTTTGTTCATTTAAAATTAAACTTGAACCAAAGGGAATGCCTGTATCTCACCTGTATTTATGCCAGTCCTAAGTACAACAATAGGAAAGAGTTATCGGATAAATTGTTGAAATTGCAAAGCCTAGTAGGAGCACATTCGTGGGTGGTGGGAGGAGACTTTAATGCAAAGCTTTCTATCATGACCCGTTTCTAGAACATAACAGGCATACGAGGCGAACCGTCTAAGAAAGCCCGGTCTATCTAGCAGAAACCTCGGAGAGCAAAACTTATAACTAATTTATTGCAAACAAATTTCAAACCAATTTAAGATTTAATAAATAAATAGAAATCCAACTTAAAAGAAAAATTTTCATAGTAATAATATTTCTAAATAATAAAATCATACTAAATGCCTAAATAGAAATACATAACCAAACACACATAAGTATCCCGGTGTGGAGCAACTAACAAAACAGATATTTGGGCCCGAACAAAAGAGCGTTGATTGTAACTTCAGAATACCTCACTAAGCATTGAATGCCGAAAGACCACAATCAACCAAAATCACCTGAAAATTATTAAAGGGAAAGGAGTGTGTAAATATCACGACCCGTTCCCGGACAATGACTTGCATACGAGGCGAATCGTCTATGGAAGCTCGGCCCATCTAGCACAAGCCTCAAAATGTAGAATTACTACCCAAATATTTAAGGGAAAATCACACATTTATGTTAATTAAAATATAAAAATTCAAAAATAGAAACTGCCAAACAGATTTCCAATTATGAAAACGCGTGGATAGTCAAACTATCTAGAATTACTATCTAGTTTTTCAAAAAGTCAGAATTCTCAAATTAGTCCCTTAACTATCGAGTAACACCCATAATGACTTACTTGAGTAAGGCAAATTCTTACTCGAGTAAGTCAACTGCCTAGAATTTCCAAAATGCATGCAATGGAAATGGAGACATTAACCCTGAGAAAGTTATTTCGAATGAAGATCTAATGCTCTCGTCACAAAAATCAAACATCTAGTAAAATTATAGATCAATCCCTAAAGAAATCTCATATTATCAAACAGTCCTCTAAGTAGTTAGAATTCCAAATAAGTCCTCAAACTCTCACAAATTGCAAAACTTCCCTAAACTCTCAAAATTACAAACCAGTCCTTACGACAGGAAAATATTCTCAAAAACACCGCAAACACGTTCCAATCGATACCAACATTTCCAGCCACCCAAGTCAACTCAAATCAACCTCCTAAATATGAATATTATAATTAATTTCATGAAAACAACTCAAAATCATCAAGTTCCTTCACAAATTCAGTCAAACTCTAACCCAAACAAAACAACATTGAATCTCTTGATTCCAAGCTTAATCTATGTTCCTCTAACCTCAATCCATCATAAAACAAAAAATCAATATCTAACTCATGCTCCAATAGAAATCATCAAACCCGACCAAGAAATCCAAAACAGTCTCGCACATCAAACCTTAGTTTCATCAACAAAATGAAGAAATAAAAGGTTTAGGGACACGATCTTGCCTCAAATTTATGGAAGGAATGGATGGGAGGCAATGGAAGACGTTTAAAGATGGACTAGAGTGTGTTTGGTGTTATAAAGATGGATGAATCAAAACAGTGTTTTTCGATGTTTTCAAAGGCTCATGTACATCGTTCTGAAGCTCACGTACGTTAGGGAACCTTCAAGGTTAAGAATTGCGTCCAGAAGCATCAAGCCTGACCTCACGTACACACAAAACCTCACGTATGTTAATCATCTCCAAACCCAGCTTATGTACGTTAATGCTATACCTCGCGTACGTTAACCTCAATTCATCTTACGTACATTAGGAAGAAAGCTAACGTACCTTAGCTGCCCTGTAGCCTACTTACTCAACATTTTACGCTTCTAAACTTGTTCCATATCATTCTTGAGGCTTAATAACACTTAATCTTACAAATTTAAAATCATCAAACATCATCAAACGCTTAACCAACACCTCAACACCAAAGGATAGAATCGAGACTAACTGAGAAAATCGAGATTGGATGGAATTCTACAGAACATAGGTCAGAAATGGACGAGATATTACACTTTTAGTGGATGACAAACAAGGGAAAGCTAATTTAGGAAGAAATCCATGTTTCTGGTTTCAAAAATGGTTTCATGATAGTGATATGAATGACTTGGGTTTTCAAGGACTGAGATTTACTTGGGCCAGAGCTAACTTGGTGGAGCACATTGATCATTTCTTCGGCAATCAGGAGTTCCACGATAAATATACCACAGCTATTGTGCTTCACCTTCCCAAATTTCATTATGACCACAGGCCGCTTCTGCTGAGAATAAAGATGTCTGAAAAGGAGATTATGCAACGAACCTTTCGATTTATTAATGCCTGGGTTACGGACCCCTCCTTTAACCTCTTAGTGGAGCATAACTGGAGGGAGGGATAAAATAATTTAGAAAGTATTACGAGATTTTCAGTGGCTGCTCAAACTTGAAATTATCACACTTTTGGGCATATTGATAAAAGGAAGAATATTCTTGAGAAGAACATTTCAGGTATTGAAAAAGCCATTGAGGTGAGGCATTCAGACAAGTTACAGGATAACCTTCTTTCCCTTCAGAAAGAGTATGACATTGTTCTTTTGCAGGAGGAGTTGTATTGGTAGCAGAAATCACAGTGTGACTAGATTAAACTGGGAGACCGGAATACTAGTTTTTAATGGGAAGACCAAAGGTCCAAATAAAAGGAACAATATAGCTATGCTCAAGTTGGATGGCATAACCTGGTGTTGGGATCATAATAAGCTTAAGGAAGGGGTTGTTGACATCTGTCAGAATCTTTTTACTAGAGATTGTGGGGGGCTTCCTTCTTATAAGCATAAGGGCTTTTTTCTTAAACTCAAGACTGAAGATCTGTATTGCACTAAAAAAGTTATTGATCCTAAGGATGTGAGGATTGCTATGTTTGATATGAGTCTGTCTAAAGCTGCGGGTTATGATGGAATTAATGCTTATTTCTTCCAACAACAGTGGAATCAAATAGGAACTCCGTTGTGATTTTTGTTCAAGTAGCCTTTCGGTCTGGATCGTTCCTATTGAGATCAAAAAGATTCTTCTTGTGCTTATTCCAAAAATGAATTCTCCATAGTCCTTCAATCATATGAGACCTATTAGCCTGTGTTCTATTCTTTACAAAGTCATTACTAATGTTTTGGCTAATGGCTTGAAAATTGCTTTGCAGGACTTAATTGGTCAAGGGCAAACCAGTTTTGTTCCAACCAAAAATATCACAGAGAATATTATCATGGCACAAGAGAATCCATCCTATACAGAGAAATAAAGGGAGAAAATATACGACCCTCAAGATTGATTTGCAGAAGGCATATGATAGATTGCGCAGGGAATTTATTG
This sequence comes from Flueggea neowawraea, assembly GCA_948243855.1. NCBI lineage: Eukaryota > Viridiplantae > Streptophyta > Magnoliopsida > Malpighiales > Phyllanthaceae > Flueggea > Flueggea neowawraea. The sequence continues at coordinate 20,891 of CAODLS011154112.1, forward strand.
AAGAAACCTTAAGAGAAGCTTCTTTACCAGAGAATTTCATTAGACTTGTTATGTTTTGTGTGACTAAGGCATCTATGCAGATCCTTTGGAATGGGCACTCAACTAAAGTTTCTTGGTCATTTAGGGGGCTCAAGCAAAGGGATCCAATCTCTCTATATCTGTTTGTTTTGTGTATTGGGAGATTGGCTCATGCAATTAATAAACAAAGTCAGTTGGGCAATTAGAAGTCTTTAAAGGTGTGCAGGGGAGGTCTGTCAATTTCTTATCTCTTTTTCGCAGATGATCTCTTACTTTTTATGAAAGATGATAGAGAATAGGTTAGCGTGATGAATGATATTTTGGGGGATTTCTGTGCTTCTTCTAGGCAAGTTATCAGTAAAGAAAAGTCTTTAATGCATGTTTCTAAAGGGTGTCGATGAGAGAGGCCAGATTGTTTAGTAACCTGGTTGGTTTTAAATTGGAGACTAAGCTTGGACATCATCTAGGAGTCACTCTTCTTCATAAAAGGGTAAATATGGATACTTACAGGAGGGTGGTTGATAGAGTTATGGAAAGATTATCAACTTGGCATGCCAAAAGCCTAACTTTGGCAGGTCGTGCAACATTAATGCAAACTATCCTCACAGTTATTCATATGTATACTATGCAAACTTCTTTTATCCCTTCAGGAACGATCGAGAACATTGAGAAACTTTGTAGAAATTTTATGTGAAGGGGAGGAAATGATGCTTAGCCGATTAGTCTAGTGGCATGGGAGAGAGTATGTTAGCCTAAAGATAGGGATGGCATGTGTTGAGTTCGATTTTGATGATGATGTGTACAAAACATCCATAAAAGAAGTGCAAAGTAGTAGACTTGATGATACTTGGCCGCAAAGCACTTAAAGATAAACCTAAGCACGTTATGTACACAAGAATGGAAACTTTGTAGACATAAGGTGTACAACGCATGTTGATGTGTTGTATCAGGAATTAGAAAGTGTCAGACATTGATCTAAACGCGTAGAAAGAATGCAAAGCACGTATATTTGAATGGCACTAGAAACAGTGAGGAGTTGTGTGTTTGAGATGAAGGCATGTAGACACTGAGAGTCAAGGCGCGTAAAGGAGTAAAGGTGTGATCTTTGAATTGAAGGCACTATGCATGTAGTGCGTGTCTAACGCACGTAGACGAGCTGCAGATGCATACAAAGACAAAATGCTCCTCGGGATTTGAATTTGAATATCCCTGACACAGTCACATGAAGAATCAAATGTGCAATCTTGGAATTCCGACAATTATTTCAACTATTATGGATGGATATTTTTAACTTCTTTATTCAAAAATAGTCTATACAATGCTTCAACTCTACTATTTATATTAATTCTTTCAATCTTTTATTCATGTTATCTTAATATTTTTCAAATGATTTGATTTTAAGAAAATATAGATGCTCGAATACAAATATATTTTTGTGATTAACTCTTTTTTTAATTAATGACATATATTTTTAATTTTGCAATATCTATATACTAGATTTTTATAGTATTTTTTTATATTTAAATAGTTATTTTTTTGTAAATAAGTTATCCTATTAATTATAAAATATATCATTTTGACTTATTAAAAATATTAAATTATTTGTGTGAAAAAATATATTTTATGTAATAGATATTGTAAAAAAATAAAAATAATTTTTATTACAGAGTTTAACTATAATTTAATTATTGAAAAAATAATTTAATAAAAAAAGATTTAATAGAATATTGATGTAATATTATATAATATTAAGAGTGCAAATTGACCATGCTCTAAAATTCTTTTTTTCTTATCGTTGGTTGCTAGAGAAGCGGGTTGAGCATCCCAATAGATACAGTACATTCTGAATTCAAACTCTAGGACACGAGATTTTATGCTTAAAACATTCTCCAGTGGAATTGACGGCTCGCCCAAAAAAAAATTCCCTTCTTCTTATTTTCTTCTCTCTCTAAAACCATCTATTCAAGCCGTAGACCTCATCCTCCCCCTTCTCTCTCTTCGCTGCCCCTTGCCCACCTCTCATCTGACCACCACACCACCATCCCTATTTCTATCCTATATGAGATCAAAACCCATACAAATATATGAAATCAAAACCTGGAAATAGAGACTTCAGATTTCAGTTCGGCCGCAAATTTTCATATTTCAGATTTCACTTCGGATTTTGGTCGGAGCTCTTATAACAACAAAAAGAAAGAAGAAGCATGGAATGAAAACAAGCAAATTAAACTAGGGATTCGTCAGCTTTGAAACATAATTTTGTGTGGGTTCCCATTTCTTTCTTTCTCTTTTTCTAATTGAAGAAGAATCGGTTTTGTAATTTCAAAATTTGTTTGTTTTGCGTTTCAAAAATATAGCACTGTTTAGTTTGGAGTTTTTTAATGTTTTTCAAAAAATAAAAAAATTGAAATAAAAAATTAAAAAATATTTTTTATTTAAAATAAGGTTTCATATTTAATCTATATTTAATTCTCTCTTATTTTTTATAAAAAATATTTTTTATTTAAAATAAGGTTTCATATTTAATCTATACTTAATTCTCTCTTATTTTTTATAAAAAAATATTTTATTTTTTAAAATGAATATATTTTTTAAATATTTTCAATTTTAAAAAATAAAATAAAAAATTGTTTCTTAAATTAAACATTGGAAATTTTTCTTCTTTTTATGTTTCTAGGTCTCTTCCTAGTCATCATTGGTGAATGCATCTATATACCGATTTAATTAATAAATATTATAATTAATAAATTCGATTTATTAACCTTGCTAAGCTAGTAGCGGAACAGGACTAGATATGATGTTCGTCTCGCAAGCAAACCACGTTCGAGTTGTCAATCAAAGTGCTCAACTGTTTCGCAGTCTAGATGTCTCACTCGATTTGTGCAGGACTCAGTGTGGCAAAAGAGCAGTGAAAAGGCACTGACCTCTCTCTCTTTGAGAGGATTTCCCTCTCTTTTCTTTGTGATGTGTGTGTGTTGGCGGGAAATCGAATAAGAGAAAATCTCTTCTTTATATAAGCCATCAAATGGTTCATCTCATTCCCAACTCAATTGAGCTTGTCAATTAGTCTCGGTTCATCGTTTCAGTTCATATCTTGACTGACCGAGTTCGGTTCACCCCTCATGGGCTGACAACTTTTTCCAACATCTTGCACTCGTACATGACGGAACTTTAACTCGTCATGGATCATGATGGAACTAATATCAATCATGAGAATATCTCGTGTCATACAGACAAATAGATCGGACGACCAGCATACGATGAGAACGTAATTGCTACACACCTGTTAGGGTTACATAACAGCTCCTAACTCAATCAAGCTAGAAGGTGTCTCTTGTAGAACAACTCCATTCTACCAAACTGTATTCAACAGCAGCACAGACTACTGGAACGTATGTCTTCCCTTAGTTCATAACCACACAAACGTTGCTTTCGAACTTCTCGATCTCAGGAACGCTTTTCTCAAAGTTCACACATCATCTGACATACTACATGAGAGCCGCCTTAGCAAACTTTTGAGACTAGTGCAAATGCTTCTAGAAATGAACTTCCCCTCTTACACCAGACAATCTACATAGTCAAGTTTCCTTGTCCAATTTGACATGCTTGGTCAAATCAATCATGACCATTAACGACAAGCTAAATTAGTCAAACTCAACTACACATTTTGAATGTGTTAAGGGTTCTAAGGGTAGGTATTACCATGAACCACATCTTCACAATAAGGTCTCACACTAGGAAAAATGATATTGTTTATCAATTATTTCCATCCTCATGGTCGTGTACATAACATACATGGTATGATCATGTGTTGTGGTGTTCTCTCCTTCCCTTGAAGGAGTGCATGTTTATAGAATATTATCAACACCACACAGAAGCTTCGGCTACGATGCATCTCGCCATCTAACCTTAATCCACACGTTAGCAGGATTACTTCTAACTTTAAGACATAATATGCGAAAAATCACTTTATTTTAGCATTTGATAATTTGATGATCAGCATAGGAATTTATCCTATATTGTATGTATATTTTCATATGACTTTTTCCTTACATTTTTACAATAAACTCACTACTGTAAAATGCAAGACGACATTTTGATATGAACGTGTTCTAGATCTCTCTCTACGTTCAAAACCAACCTCATCTTAGTTCTTCCCAAAAAAAAACTAGGAAAGCTAAGGTAAACATCCGTATGAGTGGGTTACTTCTCTATTCAACATGCTTTTCACACTCAACACTACAACAAACGTCAACTCTCTGTAAACAATATGGCAATCCCAATAAGGGGGTGAATTGGATTTCTTTGTAAAAATTAAAGCTTTTGTCAAACCTTTTCAATATTTTTCCAAAACAGAGAAACAAAAGATAATCCAAGACACAACCACACAAGAATAAAACATTAAAGTAAATAGAATAGGGATAAAAGAAACAAAGTCAAATGTTTATAGTGGTTTAGTCGTCTTTGACCTACATCCACTCCTTGAGATCCACTCAAGAATTTTAATCCACTATTAAGCTTCATCACTTCTAGGTGGAGCCAAACCGTTACAACCCTTATTTTGCAAGCCAACAAGAAACCTTTACAACCTTGTTTTTAGACTAAACAAGAAAACAAAACCTAGTTTTCCAAGGCTTACTAGAAACCACTCTTGTTTTTCAAGGGACAACAAATAAACCTATTCTCTCCTCAAGCTTTAACACCAAAGCTTGATTAGAAGTGGATTATAGGATTGTAGGAAATATATCACACCATCTTAGTTAGCAAATAGCAATTTCAAGCTTAGTTGGCACAAGAGAAGTGTAGAAAAAAGATAAAGAGAAACAAGAAATAATGCAACAAAGCTTGGGCACTCTCTCAGGAATTGTTCATACCTTTTCTCTCTCTTTAAAGAGGTCTATTTATAGACCACCTAGAAAATATAGGCAATGAAAATCCCGAGGTAGTCGTTGTGACTCAGAATAAAATTATGATTTTAATGATGTCAGCTTGTACAACGTGCTTTTACCTTTTGCAATGTACCTTGTATCAAGTGCATAGAGATACTGTTGGACCAAGGGTGGTCAACATTGAGATTTCTCTAAAGTTTTGATGATGAACAAAATGCAGAATTTGATCTGAGGCAAGATTCACGTACGTCAAACAAAAGACACGTACGTGTGATAATGTCGCGTACGTCAGGAAAACCTCAAGTACGCGAGTTGGACCGTGAGCTGAAACAGAAGCTACTGGAACTCAAAAGAAGTGAACACACGTACGCAAGCACAATCTCACGTACGTCAGACAACTTCACATACGTGAAATATAACCAAAGTACGTAAGTTCCACCGGATACTAAAGTCGAAGCTACTGGAAGTAAAAGGAAGAAAACACACGTACGCTAGAGAAGGTTCACGTACGTCAGATATTAACATGTACGTGAAATGTATCCAAAGTACGTGAAATTTGATCAGAGTTAAAGCGGGAAAATTGAAGTCTTGAATC
>CAODLS011154150.1:0-10955 GCA_948243855.1 Flueggea neowawraea
GATTTTGGTGGGAGTTGGGATTCTCACTTACCATTGGTAGAGTTTACGTACAATAATTTGTACCATTTGAGTATCGCGATGGCGCCTTACGAGGCTTTGTACGAAAAAGGTGTAGATCTCCTTTGTGTTGGGTCGAGACTGGAGAGAGAGAGCCATTGGGGCCATATTTGATTTTGGAAACAACTAAGAAAATGAGACTGATCCAACAGAGGATCAAGACTACTCACAATCGCCAAAAGATTTACGTTGATCCAAAACGTAAACATCTATAGTTTGAGATTGGGGACCATGTATTCCTCAAGGTTTCACCGATGAAGGGTGTCATGAGATTTGGGAAGAAGGGCAAGTTGATCATCCAGTTAAGAGGTTACAAAAAAAAAGATTGTGTTGGTGAAAGTGATTTGGAGACATCACTCTGTTGAGGAGGCTACTTGGGAGGCCGAGGAGGAGATGTAGTGCAGATATCAGCAGTTGTTCGACTCAACTAATTATTAGGTCAGTGCACTCTGTTTTCTCTTTCCTGCGTTTGTGTTTAGTCTTTGCATCTTCGTTTCTACATCTCTACATGTTGTTTTTGCATGTTTGTTTCTGTCTCTGTATTTAGTATCTATGTTTCTGCATATTTTGTACCATTATTTCGGCATATTTGATTGTCGGCAAGGTAGCCGAGGTTAGTTGAGCCGTTTGGTTGGGTTTTGTTTTAGGAGACTTATGCTTTATCTTAGCTTTGACCTAATTGTTTCAAAATTCGAGGATGAATTGCTTTTGATGGGGGAAATATGTAATATCTTGCTCCTTTTGACTGTAATTGAATGTAATAAGTCGACCTTGATTTTTTATTTGGAGTGGAACTTATGAAATTGGTGTTTTAGGCATTGATAATTGAAGGATTTAGAGGATTTTTCCTCATTAATCATATTAGATGATGGCGCGATTGGACGAAGTGTTTCGGGTGCGGAAAATAGGATTTTGGGCGTGCACAGTCATGGACACGGACGTGTGATGCTGTTTGTGTCTCGACAAATGGAAAAAAGAGAAAAAAAGGTGAAAATATGGCGTTACATGGTCATGAGCCCGTGACCGTGTCTTGCGCGCCTTGCCCTTGTTCTTGAGGTTTTGTCTGTGTTCTTGTTCTGGGCAAGTGCACGAGCAGAGACACGACAACTGTCGTGTCTCTGCTTGTGTCTTGAACAAAAACACGTGGACTGCCCTGAAACACTTCAGTTTCGCCCTGCTTTGCTTATAAATACATCCTTCGACTCTCCTTTGGTCACACACACCTTTATTCATCATTTCTCACTCAAAATTCATCCCAAATAATTCCCTCTTACTCTCCATCTGTCCTCCTTGCAATCTAGAGGTAAAATCTTCAACTTTTCTTGGTTTATTTCCTATTTTTGTTGTTGCATTTTTGTGATAGATGTAAGGGCTGTTGGGTGGCGGTTTTGGAGCTAGGGTTGTGATTTCGTGTTGATTTTTCAACAATGGGGATTTAAGGGTGATGGATTATGATGAGTTTTTGTCCATGAATGCATAAACTAGGTTATTTTGCATGGATTTTTGCAATTCTTGAAATGGGTATGAATAAATCCAATTTTGGCTTGTGTGTGATGGTTTTGATGTGTTTCTTAGTGGTTTTGAGAGCGATTTTGATAGTATAATACTTGTGGGTCTTAGAAATGCAAGAAATCAAGTGAATGTTGAAGAATTATAGGTGTTCCATTAATGGTGAGGGTTTGTGACGGGTTTTATGAGATAAATGGTGAATTTTGAGTTGTTTGATGCTATAAAGTGTTTGATTTATGTCCTAGAGGATGTTAGGACGAGTATGGTATAACCGGAATCGATTGAAATCAAGAAGATAGGGAGTTGGACTAAATGGTAATTTGCCATAAAGGACTAGAATGATATTTTACATTTTTGGGTTAAATTATTAATTGGTGTATATTTGGAGATTTATTAGGCATATTTGAATATTTTGGAATCTCATTAATAATTTTGAAATCTCATTAATAATTTTTGAAATTTTTAGAGCAATATATGAAATTATATATTTTGAGGACTAAATCGTAATTTTACAAGGTTTGGGGACCAAATTGTATTCTACATAGATTTTGATTTTGGGAAGTTAGTGATAGATCTTCAACCGAAATGGGTTTTCGGGCATTGTTTGTATGTCTGAGTCCGCATGTGCATGTGCACATATTTCGGTACAGCCACAGTACCAATGTCTCATTTGCTTTGTTTCTGATACACTTTTGGTTTCTGATATTTTGTTTCAGTTTATTGTTCCTATCAGCAAGATCAACCACTCGACAGTGGTACCGGATCCTAGAGTTTGGACATCCAGATGAGTGGATGACAGCTTCAGACATATAGGTTGTGTCCCAAAACTGTATATGTTTTTGACGTGTCTGACATATATTTGAATTTGACTAATCAAAGGATCGGTTAAGTAAATAATTCGATTATGTAAATAAATATTCACCACTATGTTTTTGAAATTGATGTATATAATCTCCCTCTGTTTTTTATTCTGAATTGCATGTTCTGTTTTAGATATTACATTATTATGGATTTTGATTATGGGATGTCTACGCTATGGGATACGTAGCCTTTGGTATACCAATGCTTTGATATGACCCAACTATCAGGGTTGTCGATAGTCATGTGTCCCGGCCCAGTACATGATCTGTTTATGGATTAATAACATAGTACATTATCATTATACGGTGGTTGAGTGGTACAGACAACACCATGATTGTTATTGGTCCCATAGTACTCATACTCTGTTTCGAATCTAATACTATTAGTATTTTTTTGCCAATGTGCATATGTTTGCTTTGGGTGTAAACGTTTTCGAAACATTTTTCTGAAACTGTACTATGTATGTAGTGTGTATAGTTTTATATACTTTTATTATACAGTCATGTGGTAGTTTTTAAATGGTTTTCACACCAGTCTTTATGAGGCATGTATGAGGCATCCTAGAGTGTTATCCCTCGTTGGATTCTGACCCTCTTTTGTTTCTTTGTTTATTTGTTTCCATATCAGAGGTTGACATTTTGACTCAGTAACCATTCGACATCTCTACTCAGTGAGGCGTTTGTTGATTTGGTTAGTGACGCCTTCTTGGCCGGACTACTCTTTTGTTTTAGATCACCACATCGATATGTTGTTGGGTTATTAGGTTTTCATATTTTGCCGTTTGGTACTTTGACTTACGATTTGATCGTCTTGTATATGATTTCACATATATTATATTTTGTTACATGATATATTTTATTTTCATATATCTATATGATCTTTCACAAATGGTTTTATTAAAAATGTTTTAATAAATAAATAATTGGGTTGAGTTTCTGATTCTCTGAGACTTGTGCGAGATGGGCTGGGCTCCATAGATGGCCTACCTCGCACGTCGATCACGGTCCAGGAACGGGTCGTGACATGTAGGGTCTCTATAATTCTTAACACTGTCGATTAATTGGATCCTGCAGAGCATCCCAGGGACTGTATGTTCGTAAGTGAAGTAGTCTACAGGGTGTCCTGGAACTGATGAAAAAAGTAAAAATTGGTTACTGGGTGTCACTTATAACTACAACTTATCCATTCGAATGATTTAGATTTGTGATCTGAAACTAAGATATACCTTGGCTAGACTTTTTCGATATTGATTTCTTATTTAATTACTTTAGTGACTTGCTTTGCCTTCTTGCCTGTGTTTTCATTTTAAATTTCCTGTTCACATTCTCGTTTTTAGCTAAAATTTAATTTTCCTATTTACTAGTTTTCTTGCATTTAGACATATTTTACCAATTTTTGTGGATTCTACCTAACTCATTATTATGGTCAAAATACATTTTAGAGTAAGAAATTAATTTGTTGGCTTGACACACCCTGGGGACTACTATGTGTCTCCAATAGGTGCACAACACTTGAGCTCTCATAGAATGTTGGTTGTGTAGCCTATTTATCCATAAGAAAAGAAGATCGAGTATGATTGGTTATGGGTCAATAATATAACATGACTATACGTTGTATTATCATGTGTGAGTGAGAGATGGTAAAAAATCGAGTCTGCCCATGACAGGCTATGGATGAAACTTGAGTCCAATGCTAGAGAAAGCACAAGTATGTGGATCAACTAATCTTGAAGGATTAGGAATAGGCTTCATAAAAGAAGTAGGAGAGTCCAATAGGTTACACACATATATGAGGTTAGGCTAATTACATAAAAATATCTTTTAAAAATAAAAATTACAAAAAATAACCAAACGTTTAGTTATCGCTCGTGTCCTCGTTGAAAGTCAAAATTATAAAATTGTCATCAAAAAGGTAAAATTATGGAAATATGCTTAAGTTACATGTATGTACTTGTGTTTTCTCTGGGTTTATTTTTAGTTTTTTTTTTTTAAACTAGAGACTAATGTTTGTTTATCTTTTTTATTTTTTTGGTTTTCTGTTATTTTTCTTTTTTAATATAAATATTTTGTGTGGATGAACTCTCTTTCTTTTGTTCTTTATGTGTTGAATTTTTTTGTTGTTTTTCATAATACAGATTAGATTGTTTTTTGATATTTTTCAATTTTTAATGATTTTTTTCTACTTTCTAATATAAAAGGTAACAATAGGCTCAACCATGCAAAAGAAAGTCTGGCGCATAAAAAAAAGTGGTGGCGTCTATAAAATAAGAGGGGGCATCAATGTAAAATGTACAAGTTTCGTGCATACAAAACAAATTTTGTATTTTAAAGGGTCTGGACTTAATTTCCTCTATAAGGTATTGTAATAAAATCCTAGAGAGATGACTGAATAATTAGAATTAACAATCACACAAAAAAAGACACTCTTTCTTCCTCTCCATATTGCTAGCGGAGGAGAAGATTTTCTCTTCTCAATTGCTCAATATTGCTGTTAGACTAATCTCTAGGTGATATTTAGACTGTGAAATAGTCAAACATTTTCATTCTAATAAGATTGTGGCTTATTCTTGAGATCGACATTAATCAATCATGTCCTTGTTGTTTATTTATGTTGTGTTTCAGGTAGATGCTCGATCTGTTTTATTTGATTTGCAATTAAAACTGTATGTTTGATCGATTGCTTCACTTTTCAACCCAAAAATTACATGGGCGCAATTTAACTCGTTCTCTTTTCATGAAGAAACAATGATATGGGCATTATGATATTGTTGTTGATTCCATTAGAATTTACAATGACGCAAATTACTTTTAATATGGTGACAAGACATATTTTGAAAAAAAAGGTTGTAATCATAAAGTGTAAAGAGTCAGAGTAAGCATATATAAAACGTAATGCCTAGTTAGGTATGGAATAAAACTTATGCTAGACAATAGAGAAGGCATCTTAGTTGTGAACAAAATTTAAAATAGATTTATATAAAGATAAGAACATAAAAAGAGCCAAAGCGACAAACTTTATTGTCATTGTCGAGATCTTAGAGTTAAGAACCACAATCCGGCTATAAAGTCACGTATTATAAATAACATTCCCTCGAAAGACAAGATTATTATTGTAGTCAATAGTTAAACATTTAGATGCCTAGAAAAGGAGCTACGATCTGTTTTCTCATGTGTTTTCCATTACTACAGTAGTGCCATTTATATGTTTCTTCTTTATTATATACATTTTTGAAGCAACAAAAAGAGTGCCTTTTTATTTAAAAATTAAACATAATTAGTCCTTTCATAATATGGTAATTAGAAAGCGATAATTATTATAGTTATTATTGATATACAAAGTTCTTCTATGCTCGACTTGTTTCTTTTTAGTGGTTTGGCCTGAGTAAGCTATATAGACCTATAAGCATACATTGTCGTGACCACAACCAGCATTAAATTTAGGATTAATTATTATTGCATTTTTGAATTATATTATAATTTTTTATTCAGTCCCTTAGTTTTAAAAAGTCTCTTATTATGTCCTTATTTGTACACAACGTTAGCCCAAAATAGATGTTTAACACCTAATTTTGGTATCACAAGTTCTATACAGAGCATTTATATGCAAACTTGAAGAAATAAATACCAGAATTATGCGTTAAATATCTGTTTTGAGCTGATACTGTGTACAAGTAGGGGCATAATAAAAATCTTTTCAAAATTGAGAGACTGAATAAGAAATTACGTTATAGCTCAGGGATGTAATAGTAATTACCCCTTAAATTTAATTACTCAGCGTGAATGCCACAATAGAACTTTTTTGCAATCTGATTTTATTGTTTTGTAGAAGAGAAATTTGTGTTCAACGACAAAGAACATTGAAGAGAAGGCGAAAGCAATTTGTCTGTTGGAAAATATGTCTTCGAGTTTTGTAAGCAATAAGAGTCTTCACTCTTCAGAGGGCTTTGGGAGTTTGGGCCTTTTGCCATTGCGTCCCACATCCTCTTGTGACTTGCATCTTCGTATCCTCTTGTGTATCAAAGTTTCTTGATTGACCCTTTACTGTACACAGAAACACGTGGAAAGCACAAAGACTCATTCTCCGTCTATTCTTTTATACTCAAATCAGTTCATTGCTACAACTAAGGGTGAAATGAAGTATCACTCATTTTTCTTAAAAATGAGAGTGAATGTGGTTTTTTATGATGGTGCAGAGTGGATGATTCGCCACCTAAGTTACATATTTTGCTTGCCACATTCTGTATTGGCTTTGGTTTTTGGACCTTTCGGCTTCAATAGAGCTCTGTGTTGGGTTTTTTTTGGTGGGAAATGAAAGTTCATTCATCTCAAAATATCAATATTACAAAGATCAACGTCGCAACGACGAACAACAACGTTAATTGGAGGATTAAGACACTAAACGACAAGAGAACCAAATACTAAACACGATTCGCACAATAAAGAAAACGTTATAGGCACAAGCCAACTAACACAACTACTGGTCAAAGCAAAAAGTTTAACCATGAATAGGAGTCCACCGAAGATGGCATTTCCCTCAGTTGCCAAAGCGGGAAAACAGTTGGACTCCCACATTCGGAAGTACCCAATATGTCCATTGGAATCATAACAAATAGCAGCACATCCAGCTACTAAAGAAGTCGAAATCTAAACCGGAACACAACCAAAAGCAAACACCAGAAGTTGATAGCCACTGTGAACTCCTTTGGTCGCCGTCCTCGAAATCCACCACCAAACAGCTATCGTCCCACGCCAGATCTGGATCCGCAACATCAAAATAACCAGCCACTACCAGAAGCCATCCATCTCCAACATCCACCACTAGCGACCAACCACTTCCAGCAGCAGGGAGCGCCATCCCCCGCTCAAGCCGACCGATCTGTCAAAGAGGGGAAGGATTCCCCCAGATCTGGACCAACCAACAGTGTAACCGCCGTCCTCCACTAGCCACCGTCCTCCACTAGCAGTGACAACAAAGCTGCCATCCACCACCCAAGAAAACGGAGAGTCGTCTACTTGAGACAAGATAGAAGACATGTTCTAAAGAGGAACCAAAAGAAAAAAGATGAAGAGGTTATTCACAGACCAAAACAAGAGTAAAGAAACCGACCTTACCCACTGCCGACCAAGGACACCGACTATAGGAGTAGAGAAAAGCCACAAGGGCTAGCAGAGTGTTGAGAGGAGACATTGGGTTTATTTGGCTAACTAGTACTATATCAATACCTTTCTACTTCTATCTTTGGGTATTAGTGTATATTTTATATATATTTTCGTTAATAATTTTATATTTTTTTATGTGTATTTTTATTTTTTTATTTTTATGTTGTTTCGTGATTTATTTTGTCTAAGAATGACTTGATGGGGAAGAATGGTATTTGGTGCTACTTTGGCCCAGATTTGAGTTCAGGGCGTACACAATATGCCTTGCCATGTTGGGGTGATATTGGGACGCGTGTAGAAATCAAGTATGACGTTGCAGAGTTTGTTTTGACAAATAGGACATAAACGTGGCTAATTGAGAGGGAAACTTAGGTCAAATAAGAGGGTTATTTTAGGAAGTTGATGGAACAATTACTTAGGATACAAATCAGGCATTATTATAAATACTTAGTTATGAATTTGGATGCTTCTTCTTCTGACTTTCACAACAGAAAATAATAGACCTTTATTTACATGTGTTTTTATTTTCAATATGTGTTGCTAAATTTTTCACTAGTTAAGTATAATCAAAGTCGAACATTAGCAAATTGTGAGGTTCTATTCTTATTAGTTTCTTATTATTTATGTATTTATTCTATTCATGTGCCCTATTGATTGATTATTATTTTGTCAATTGATTTGATAATGATCGATTAAATTAGTTGATAAGATAATAGATTGCCAGTTAGATTCATAGATCTGTAATTGTGTGTCTAGCATAAGTGGTAGGTTAATGATGTTATTGTGATAACGAGTTTAACTTCCATTAACAAAATATAATAATCTAGCCTAAATAAACTGCAGCGTCTGAGTTTGTTGGCTTGGGTAGGGTCTTTATAGTACATATTGTTGCCATTGAAACTTTCAGGGAGTTTCGGGGGTTGTTTGTTGGTTAGAGAAGTAGTTTGCAGGGTGTTTTGGAACTGTAATATTCCATCTATTTTACTCAGAATTTGGTAGCATTCCGTTTGGTTCCAAAGTGATTTGGAATGTTGGAGATGATTCGTGCATCATTTTATTGAGTTTTGGGGTTTAGTAGATCCCAGGAGTGTTGAGAATTTTGATTTTTATGTTTGGAATGCGTTAGGATGCAAGTTTGCACGTGTAAAGTGTGCTGGGAATCATGAACTTTCGTTGAAGGGTTCTTACGCACATAGATTGTCATTTGCGATTGGACCGTGAACGTGCTCTATACCGTCAATGTGCGTTGTAAGGTTCTACACGCGTTGAAGGGTTCTGCGTGCGTTGTAAGCTTTGTGTGCACGTTGATCTTGGGTTTGGGAGTGAGGGGTGATCAGATTTGCCGTCTACGTGCATTGCATGTCGTATTACACGTAAAAAGTGGAACTATGCATGTAGATTGAGTACTACGCACGTAGAAGAGGCCATTATGGGACAACTTTGAGTGAAACGCAACGTTTCGACATTGTGGGTCTATCAATACCCCCAAACCCGACGAGTTTCATTGTCTTCCATCTCCCTTCACTCTCTTCTCTCTAAAATCACTTCAGGATTCTTCCCCATTGCTCCCCTTTCATTCCTAATCAGTTTCTAAGGTAAGATTACATCTCTTTCTTGGTTTTTGATTCCGTCTTCATGCTTTTGATTCATGGATTTGTCTTTGGCCGAATTGATTCGGGTTTGTAAATCTTGGATGATTTTTGATGAAATAAAGATAGAGGATGCTAGAAAAAGTTGGATAGGACTTGGATTATCCTGATTCAAGCCTTAAATAAAAAGATTTGGTGAGTTTTGGTGTTTGGACAAAATGGGTCTGTTTAGAATTAGGGTTTCAAATTTTGATGGTTTTCTTGTTCTATTTGGAATTATTTCTGATATACCTTGATAGATTAGAGTTAGAGATACTTGAATTATTCTTGGATTCTGCAAATTGGTCAAGTTGTGTAAATGGGTTATGGCTGGTAGGGTGTCAAACCTGCAAAATATTTTATTTTAACCTACTCAGAAATAATAAAATGAGTAAAGTGGTAAGCATGGTCAATCCATGGAGAATGATTAGAATTCATTTAATTGTGGAAACATGAGAATAAAATAAAATGACAAGAGATGCAACTTAAACCGAATCTGAAAAATAATAGAAACAAAATACGCAATAGAAAATTAAATTGCAGTAATGAAATTGATGAAAATTCAATAGTGATAAAGACCCAGCTAAGGTAATTCGCGTTCAATCCAATTTGTCGATCACAGACACAAAAGATTAATATAAAACATTCAAATAAACAGAGTTATAGCCAACAATGACACACTCAATTGACCAATCCCTTCTTACTAGTTCGATAGCCCTAGAACGCCCTGCATACTATTTTCCTAACCACTAGACAATCCCCGGGAAGCTGTAAGAATAAAAGAGACTCTTATCATAGCCAGTGAAATCGAAAATGCCGTGATTCATTTAAACCAGATTATTTAGTCAGACAACATGAATAGCGTTCAACAACGTTCACCCAAGTTACTTGTTTCCTATATTAGGACTAATGTGACGCACTATCAATCCTAACTAACAATATACTATTCCAGTCAATCAATTAACGAGCCATTGTCAATTAATCAAACAATAATGAAAGAACAAAAGAACAGAAATTGAATAAATATTTGAAATACTCTATAATAATTGAAACAAAAGTCTCACAATATTTATGGATTGAAATTTGAAATACCTTAACTGGATAGAGAGTTAGTTATACATGAAGAAACGAAGAACACCACAATGTTTGAGAAATATTGGCGGCCTCCAAGTTCTTTTTTGCTTGAATTGAGAATGGAAGAGGGAGCCCAAAACGTTCGTAGAGAGAGAAAATATCCTTAAGTCTCCTAATTAAAACAATCTACTCCCTCCTAAAAAATAGCTAAAATAATAAAAATAAAACTAACATACGACCCAATAGTTTGGCACATGGCCCAATGCTCCACAGTCAAAACCGGTCAACATGAATACTTCGGCGTGGTCATGCAGAGATGCAATTCTTGCCCGAAATGCTCAGAAACAGCTCCAAAATCCTCACATTCCACCAACATCCACCTAAAATATCAGAGAAGCATAAAAACATAAAAACACACAAATAATAACAATTTACAATGCAAAACAATCCTAAAATGCAATGCAAAGTATGCCTAAAATGCAACCTATCAAATATTACCACATTTAAACAATGATTGTTCTCAAGTATACAATAGCTTACAACAAGTAAGAATCTGAAAATCCAACCAACCCTTATTACCCCCAAATAGTGTAGCACCCAAACCGATATGCATTGAACATTCAAGAGAGAACACAACTATTGCCAGGACAACTGACAACCTTAAAAA
>CAODLS011154253.1:0-11269 GCA_948243855.1 Flueggea neowawraea
CAACTCTCCCTTCCCTGCAGTGGCCTTGCATTAGAGTGTTATAAGTCACTTCATCAGAAGCAACTTTCCATCGGTGCATCTCTTTCAACAACAAAAATGCACGATCCATATTCCCATTAGCACAATGGCCATCAATCAAAGCGTTGAACATTATAAGATCTGGCAATACTCCTTTACCGACTATCTTATTAAACAAGTTGTCGGCCTCCTTCATTCTCTTTTGCTTACTCAAAGCATAAATCAAATATGTATAAGTTTCCCTTGTAGGCTGAATTCCTTGCGCAGCATTTCATCATGGAGGTTAAATGCATTCTTTACATCCCCATATCTGCAGTATCCGTTGATTAGGATGTTAAACGTTATTGAATCCATAACCATTCCCTTGTTTGACAAATCTTGTACCATTTCATCAGCTTTATTGAACTTACCTTCCATGAACAAAGCATGAATCAACACATTATATGTTGAGATAGTTGGCGTTATCCCTTTCTTGATCATTTCATCCCTATAACCAAAAGCCGTTTCCAAATCTCCTTTATTGCAGTACGCATCAATCAAGATGTTATAAGTCACAGCAGTTGGAGCCAACCCAATTTGTTTCATTCCCTCAAACATCTCAGATGCATCCTCAAGCCTTCCTTCCTTACACATTCCACTAATAAGTGAACCATACGTGTACGAGTCAGGATCAACCCTCTTACGTTTCATCAAATCAAAAACCATACGAGCACCTTCAACTCTCCCAATTGAACAATAGCCATGAATTACAGTGTTATAAGTAACAACATCAGGGTCAACCCCTAGACTCTCCATAAATCCAATGAAATCCCTGGCCTTCTTCAACTTCCCTTCCTTGCACAAAACATTAATCATTATGTTAAAAGTATGCACACTCGACTTAATCCTCAACCTAAACATCTCTGCATACAAAACCCAAACATTCTCCATTCTATTCAACTTCGAACACAAACTCAACAAACAATTACATGTCTCCGTCTTTGGAACTAAACCCTTTTCCTTCATCATATCAAAACACTCAAAAGCATCATCAACCCTCTTCAATTCACAACAAGCCCTTATCAACTCCTCAAAAAGAACACTACTTGTCACACCCAACTGGTCCCCAACACCGCCCTTATCCTTGATCTTAAAATCAAGAGCATGAAACCCCAAATGGGTTACAAACTGGTGGGCTAAATGTGGCGCTTTGCAAAGACTTAAGAGAGTGGAAGAGACTATTGAGGGGTTCAGTTTTGGTGCAACCTGTTCGATGAAATGCCACTGAGAAGAGTGAATTGAGTTGAGCAAGTGCTAGTGTGTGTGATTAGAAGAAGGATCCAAATCATTGCTTGGATGCAGAAACTGGGTTTGAAGATTGTTGCTGGTGGTGGTGGAACAGAAAGTTGCATGAGTGAATTGCTGATATGTAGTGGTAGGTTTGACGATGGCGGGTTTTAGAAGAGGTTTTAGAAGCTTGTGAGGTTTCATTGTACAATAAGTGGGTTTTGCTGCAGACGAGAGAGAGAGAGAGAGAGTGGAGGGAGAGCTTGGTAGGTCATAGGTGGCCGTGGAAGATACCAGGAGGTTTTAGCTTACGGTGCTTCTTTATTTCTTCTACTGCCGAGTGCCGGGAGAGTGCGGTTGAAGAAATTTTCAACCAAAACCTACCCAAAGTAAAAACCAAACCACCTAAGAAAATACGGTTTTGGGCCGGCTAGCTCGATCTTATGGCTCACAAACCGAACCGACTTTCTTTTAATACCATGAAAACCGAACCGACTTAACGCAATCAAGTCGATCGGGCAATCTAAATAAAGCCGGCCCTAACCCCTCCACATCCCACCGCTTATACAGGAGTTCCTGCGTGCAATTGCAGCGTTCATTCCTTTCTTCCTACAAGGAAGAACGATACAGAAGAAAACGATGTCGTACGACGACGTGGAGATTGAGGACATGCAGTGGAACGAGGAGTTGCAAGCGTACACGTATCCTTGTCCATGTGGCGACCTCTTCCAGATCACCAAAGACGACCTCCGACTCGGCGAAGAGATAGCGCGGTGCCCTAGCTGCTCCCTCTACATCACCGTTATTTACAACGTCGAAGATTTCATCGGCGGCGATGATAAGAACAAGAGCCGCGATCCGCCGAAACAGCAGCCTATCGCCGTCGCTTAAGTCAGTACGTGTCTCAATTATGTAATCTTATAGTGATGTTGAGTTAATTATTGTGTGAACTGAGAGCGGAATTTTGGTTTTAGAATCTGAATTTTGGTTTCGATATTATAGAATTGGTGATTTTGTACCGGCCTAGGTTCTATACTATGAATGTAGTTTAGGGTTTTATGTTTCAATTTGTTATCTAATCTATACAATTAGCGATGATTCATACAAGAATTAACTTCTTCAGTGCAAAAGTGCTTTAGCAGTTGTACTACTGTATGTTATACAATTCTGTGAAGGCTTCGTGCCTACCTTGATCAAGTTACTCCGTATAGCGTTTTCTTAGTATGTATGTATGCCGTGAAGTGTCTGTATGGAGATGTTCGCTTTTGATTTTCCAAATTTCATGGTTTTATGGCACATTAAGTTTTTGGCCTTTCACCAGGACTGCACTAAGTTTTCGTGCTTGGATTCATTGTTTCAGTAGCATGGCTGGGTTAGGTTCATATTTTTTCATTATGTTGTTGTCTTATCAAAATTGCCCAAGGATGATAGGTAGAAAGTATCTTTTTTTCTCTTGAGATTTTGCAGGGTGCTGAAATTGTTTGCATATTTTCCCTTTCTTGATCAAACTTCTGTTCGATGATCTTTACTGCAATCTTCTGGCCCAGAGGCTTCATTAGCATCTAGTTTATTTTCCTTTGTGAAATTGCCTTGTGTTGCCATCTTTGTTAGAGTAAACTGTAAGCCTGTGTTATGCGATTTGTGGTTTTGTGCATAGAATTTTTTTCTCCTCCACTTTTTTGGTTTTTACCCTTTTCTAACGGTCTTTTGCTTAATCTTTGAAAGCTTTAAAGAGTTGTCCATGATCATTTTGGTGAAGTAACTTATGAGGTTTTTTAATAGGTTATCAGTTTTTCTTCCTTTGAACTACTTGTCTTTTTACTATGTGGAATTACATTCTCTTGCTTTTTGGTTAAACCCTTTTTATGTGGTATTTGATTCTACACAGAAATTATTTTACTGTGTCATTGTTTTCTTCTTTGGCCTCTTATCTGTGTCTTTTAATTAGCATGATGCTATGGTCTGGTTTGCGGTGGCATTTTGGTTTGCGGTCTGTTGTGAGGTCTCCTTTTTCTGTGAGACGGAGATGGTTGTTTGTTCCCTACGAGCAATAGGCTTGCTGTCAGTTGAAGTAGTTCATCCCTATCAGAAACCCTGCCTATCAGAAATTCAATGAGTGTAAATGATGAGCCCAACCTTATTCAGCAATCTTCCTTGGGGAAGATTTTGGTGCATACTGTAGATTTTCGGGTTTTTTATAAGGTATATAAGATAATGTAGACTGTTTCTGATGAAAGAACGAAATGAAAGTGAGGTTTATCATTTCTGCATGTATCAACTCGAGTGACTAGTGAGTATGGGTTTGTTAGTTTGGAAAACAGTTTTTTATTTTTGTTTTATGTTTTCCATGCTATTTTGTGGAAATCTTCATAATATGTTTAGTTGAAAAAACTGTTTTTTGTTTTATGTTTTGTTTCTATTTTCTGAAAATTGAAAACATTTAGAAAATATGTTTGCTGATAAAAAAAATTTAATAATTTTTTTATTTTTTCAGTTTTATTTTCTAGCTTTCTAGAAAATAATGAAAACTTTTGTCAACTAAACAACTCCTTAGTTTTTCACAGAAAGTAAGTGGAGAATTAAGTCTGAACAACTTTTTAAGTTTTTTAAATATGTTAATTTCCTGTGGAAACTTTTGTTTTCCACAAAAAAATAAGTGGAAAACTGAGTTTTGAACAATTCTTCTAGTTTTTTATTTTCATTTTCCAATTTTTTAGAAAATTTTCAGAAAACTCTCTAAACTAAACGGCCTCTATGTTTCTTTGCCGCCGGATTCAATGTGTGATTTTCAGCGATCAATTCACTGGCGAATTGTTCGGCAGCTGACTAGTTTTCCAAGATGCATTGCGATTGCATATTCTTGAAGCCTTGCGACAACATCATCTGATGTGTGGAGATACGGTGCTGGAAACAGAGTATAGTTTAGTTTCAGCTAGGGACATCCTATCCTAACACAGGGGACAGGACCGAACTTGTCATTATCCAGATGAGCATCTTTTGAAGAATGTACATTATGCAAGTTAGTGACTTGCAATTGAACTTGTGATCTTTACAACTTTGCAACCAAACGAAGAGAATGAATTCTCAGCTTAGGGACGACTCTAACACCACTAGACTGGTCGATTTATTATCATTAGATTGATAAGAAATTAGTTTTTTGGTTGAAAATACAGAAAATAGTATTAAGTGATTACGAAATCAGTTCATAACTTCTTTAGTATGCCGAAAATGGTTTTTCTTCTTTGCCATTAGGTTATCTCCAACTATAATCACGGAAATACAGTAAGTTTATACCAAAATGTAGCAGTTACAGCAAGTCTCTTCATCAACAATTCTATTTCTACCACCAAATTGAATATTTCAAGCATATTTTGACACTTATTTTTTTATTATTATTTAATAATTTACACTAATATTTAATTATTTCACTTATTCTTTCGACCAAAAAATATATTTTGATATTTTTAATAATATATAAATATTAAACATAAATATTTTTATAATATAATATTAAAATAAAATAACAAAAATTTAGATAAAAATATATTTTTTATTTATTATAAGTTTCACATACAACATAACATTGCCTACATAATAAAAAAATAACATAATTAAAAAAATCACACATTAAATTTTTCATATTTATTATATTTTAACTATTATTTATTAAACAAATTAAATTATTAAATAAATTTAATAAAAATATAAATAGACCTTAACTAAAACTACTACAACATAAATTAACATTTCTATTAATAAAACAAAATAGAAAAAGCAAAAAAAATAAATTTATACAAATACAGTAGCTATAGAAAAGACCCAAATTTAAATATCTACTGTAGCAGACTCTCATTTTGGTGTTTGAAATGCAGTTGGATTGGAGCTTCATTTGGACTGCAAAGTGCTGTTTCAACATTAAAACGCAGTCCAGTTGGAAATGGTCTTAGCGTGCGAAAATCTAGTTGGGTGGCAATAATCTTCTTCTTTTTTTTTTTTTTTTTCCAAGAGTCTCTTTTGCTTTTACTTGAGACTTTTTGACACGAATTTAATTATGTGTAATATGTAATTGTGATACGTAAATACGAATTTTAATGCATTCAGGTTTCAAGCTACATACTTGACTGCAGGGATTAGATGTTTCTGATTCAATGGGATACATAAATCAGACCGACAAATGACATCAATCAAATGTCGTCCTAGTGCAAATTGTGATTTCATTTCTGTCATCCAGTCTCCACGTTAGCCTTTATTTTCTTTAAATTAGTATTTTTTATTAAACTTTTTTTTTTAAAAACAACAACTAAATATTATTTGATTAAAAAAGATTCAATCCTGAAAGAAGTAATTTATTATTTGATTAAAAACTAAATTGACTAAGGCTTCTTGTAATACGGTTAAGATTTCGTATTGGGATCTTAATCGCTTAAGAGGACGGGCTACATATGCCTGGAGCGGGCCACATTAATTTTTTTAATCAAAATCTGATCTTTTGATCGTTTTGATCAAACAGTCAGATTTATTCCAACAGATTAAAATAAAATTGTGTTTAGTGAAAAACGAGTAAGCGTCTCGCGGAATTCTTAAAGTAACCCCTGAGTTACAGATGAAAAAACTGAGAGGTTAGAAACTAAAGACTTTAATAAAATAATAAAAAAAATATTGAGCAAACGTCTTGCAGGACTCTTAAAATAACCACTGAATTATAGATGAAAAAACTGAGAGATTAAAAACTGAAAATTTTAATAAAATAATAATAAAAATACTGAACAGACATCCTATACAACGACTTAAGAGACCACAGTTTACGAGTAGCCTAATAATCTCTCACAACTAGACCACTCGAGAGTGTATTTAATAAAAAAATAAAATAGCATAATTATCATTTTTTAAAAATAAAAACCTAAATCCAATCCTCATTTGTTCTGTCTCTTCTCTCTGCTCTTCTCTCTTTACCAATCTCTCTCTCCCCTGAATCCCAGTCCTTTCCAACCGTAAAGCTATAAATTAGAAAGAGCAGTTGTCTAATTTTCACAAGTAAGAACTGATTAAAGGAAGTGATACAGCTATAGACATGAGAGAATTGAAGTCTAAAACCCGGATCTTGGCCCTAACTTCCATTAGAACACGAAGCTCCACTTTATCATTCAAGGAAGCGTCTATGATCAAATCGGCAGCATCAGCATGCATCAAGCTGTACCGATCCACAACAATGGTGCCCTCAACTTGCCTCTCACTGTGAGCTTCTTAGTAAAACCCAGGAACAGTGGCTTTCCCCAATGGAATTCATGGTACATGACAATGAAACTAAACCACCGTACTTGATCCCCACCTTTTTGGGGTTAACAGCAGTAAACAAAATCCGTATTGTCAGAGATAGTGACGCGGTGGTTAGGGGTCTAGTGGCAGTGGCGGTGGTGGTAGTAGTGGTAGTGGTGGGGTCCAGGATTAGGCGCGGAAATGCCCATGTATTGGATGCCTACTTGCTGGAGATCGAACTGAGGCTTCTTTTGACGGCGAGAATGACGATGAGGACAACTGGCAGAGGAGATAAAACAGGGTGTGGGTTTGGGAATTTTTTGGATCGGGATTCTCCAGCCTTCCCACGACTCCGATTTTTACTTCTCTCAATTTTTCTTACAATTTGATCCGATGCTTTTGTTAATGTTTTTTTGGGAGTTGATGCTGAGAATTTATGTTGAAATTGCTCATTAAATTCTTGGATTAACTGAAATAGATATGAATTTCTTTTATTGGATTTTGATTTTGTTGATGCCTTTGGGAGGTCGTGCTAAATTTTGTATTTGAGAAATATGGAGTCTTTTTATCATGGATGTTTGGGTCGATAACATCTGATACTGTTAGAAGTAGGCGCTGGAGAAACACAGAATCTCTGAGTTTTCTTGGATTAGTTGCGGGAAATTCTAGGAATGGAAACATTTAGCAAGTTTGAATCAGAAATTAGGGTTCATATGCCTAATGGTCTTAAAAAATAGAATATGATTATTTTTACCTTTAAAAATTCATTTGAAATTAATTATAAAACATATTAGTAACTTATTAATAAAATACTAGTAACTTACTAATAAAATACTAATAGATCACTAATTAAAGCACTTAAGTGTAATCTTTTTTTACATTAACATCCTAAACATATGAAAATTGATCTACTAATTAAGCTAAAGCTAAGAGACTCAAAAATTATTTTTAAGAAAATTAATTTTTGAGTCTCTTAATTTTACTTTAATTAGTAAATCAGTTCTCGTATTTTTAAAATATTTCATGCACATCCTTGAAATTTAAAATCGGTTGCATTTAAATTCTTCTGTTAGTGGTACGTTATTGATCTGTGAGAAAATTATTTACGTGTTGAGTGGTTCATTTCAAATGAAATTTTAAAGACAAAAATCCCCTCTTCTCACAATTTGCTTCAAAAACTTGAATGAAATCTGTTAAGGGTTTTGAAAACTTGGGCTTCAACAATTTGCTTCGCTAAATGATTCATCACAAAAACATCCCAACAAAAACCCATTCCATCTTAACATGTTTCTTGAATCAACCTCACTCAAGTTAAGCAACTTCAAAAGCTAATTCCATCTTCAAATTTCCAAAACCTCCTATGGGAATCAATACTACAATTATTAGTTAAAAGTCCTATTTCATTCATAGCACAGAAAATAAAAGCACATTAAACAAGATGATGTAACCAAAAACTCATAATATATGTCATGAGATGAATCATAAGTTCATTACTGTAAGAGGAGATATTAAATTTCTTTCAAACAGAAAAAAATTATTACTCTCTTTTTTTTCAAAGAATATTTTTTAAAATTTGACATACATATTAAAAAAAATTAAACTATATTAATTATAATAATAATTTATTATATTAATCTTATTAATTTTAATAAAAAAAGACAATATTTGTTTAATAATTTAATAAAAAGATAAATATAAAAAATATTAAAAAACTTTTTAATTTTATAAAATATCCCTTATTTTAATAAAAAATAATTTATCTTAAAAAACGCTTTTTGACTAAAAGGAGTAGCAATTAACTTCCAGCAAGATCAAAGCTGGAAATTTCAAGAAATAGCAAAATACACCAAATGTTAAATTCAGCTCCAAATGTTCTTAAAGCTTAACGTCAGCGATTAACATCATCCACTCTGGCTGCTCTTTGTAACACATCACCCAAATGCAACAACTCGTGTAAATTCGAATGCCCATTTGCAACGGCGACTACAAAAGCAGTCTTTCCATGTTTGTTCAACATATATTTTACGAAATCCGAACAATCAAACGAAAACTCGACAGCTTCCTTGTGCCTTTTTCCTGCTGCTAAATGCAGAAGACTCGACCCATCACAATCAAAGACATCAACTTACCTCCAATAGGCACACAAAATCAGACCCCATCTACAAACCCAAAACTTGCAGCCACGTGAATAGCGGTTCTACCGCAAGAATCAGCAGAATTGACATCAATATCATCTTTGAAATGATCATGTAACACTTCCATTAAGTCCACTCTGCTCAATCCAGCTGCTTCATGCAATACACTGTCGATTGAACCATCAATTTTACATCTAGCACTAATTAACACCTTCAAAACATCCAAATTCCCTTCCCTCACAGCTAGAGAAATCAAGGACCTTCCATCAGAATCTTTACAATTCACATCCCCACCCTCATCAGAAATTTTGCATTTATGGGTTCTGAAAGAGCAACCTCTCTTCTTCCCATTTGTTGGAAACACCATCTCCACAACCAAAATCAAGACCCTTCATTTGCAATCAAGACATCGCAAACCCACCTCCAATTGAAACCCATATCACAAATCCTTCATCACCACCGAAGATGCCGAGGTTGGAACCCGTATCGCAAAACACTTCACATCCTCCAAGGAAAACCCACAAAAATTCCTTACTGAAAATCCTAAGAAACCTGCAATTGAAACCCTAACCTAATCGTCACCGCCACCAACGAAGCAACCCTCAATGCTTTTGAACTCGAGGTACCCCATCATCATCCACCTCCCCCGCCGCTAACCCATATTACTACTCCCTCTTCGACTTCACCTCTCGCCGCCACTGTGCAATCGAGCTCGGTGCAGGATGTGGCGGCGTAGGAATGGCACTTCACCTCCTTGGTCTCACCGATATCGTCCTCACCGACATCCCCGCTGTGATGCCGGCGCTGAAGCACAACCTGAAGAAGAACAAGCAAAATCTGGGGGTGAGGAAGAGAGAGGCGAGATGGACGGTGACCAGTGGATAAGGATTAGGAAGAGAGAGGCGATGGGTGAAGGTGAGAGAGAGAGAGAACGGGAGAGGATTGGGCTTTGGCGTGAATGTGGGTTTTGATTTTTAAGATAGGATAATTAGGTTGTTTTATTTTTTTGTTAACTCCGTTAATTAAAAAGACTCATGAATGACTACTTTACTATTTTTAAAAATACGATCACTCACCATAATTACATAATTTAATTCGACTTGTCCGTGTAATTGTTAGTCTTGTCCATTGACAAGTTCCTCCCCGTCTTGTTTGTTAACAAGTAGCTTTCTCTCTCTTCTTCTGTTGTTTCCATCAACCTTTATTTTGACTGGGTCATTCTCTTTGTAGTTCTTCTCATTGTTTTCCTTACCTATTATTCTATTATCTCAGTTTCACCTGGTGGTGGTGTTGTCTTAATTACAATGTCAGTTCAGCGTATTGAAGTGCAATGAGATAATCTCACCCTAAAGGAGGATGATGCTGAGGGTTTGGTTTATGAGTTGGATTATATTCTCCCAGTTGACTATGGAGATCGTCGTTGGCGCATGATAGGAAGGTTCATATCTGATCGAGGAGTAAATTATGAAGCCATGGTTAATACCCTTTCGAGGTTAGGGAGACCAATAAGAGGGAGTATGCATCAACAAAGTGCCAGGGGAGAAGTATATTTTCAGGTTCTTTCATGAACTGGACATTGCCATAGCAGAGAATGGGAGCCCTTGGGCGTTTGATCGGATACTTCTTGTGTGGCAAAGGCTTGGGTTGGAGGAGGATCCGAGTATGGTTGAACCAAATCAGGTCCCGTTTTGGATCCAACTTCATGAGATTCCTATAGGTTTTATGTCGGAGCGAGTTTGTAAGGACATCGGAAACCTCATTGGCTTGTATGTTGAATCGGATCCCAAAAACTTTGAGGGGAGTTGGCGTCGATATATCCGCATTAGAGTGTTAATTGATGTTAGGAAACCATTGAAACAGAAGACAAAAATTAGGAAAATGGATGGGGACTGGCAAGAGATTTTATTCAAGTATGAGAAGTTGCATTCCTTTTGCTTCATCTGTGGCATGTTAGGGCATGGGGAAAAAATTTGCAAGCCCCTTATGAAGACAAAGGTCATGATCTGTTCGATGTTGGTCTTGTGAGCAAACCATGGTCGGGTTGGTGACGTGAGTGCTCGTCTGTTTCGCAGCCTAAATGCTATGCGGATTGAGACATCGATGAATGAGGATCAAGTGGATATCACTTCTCCTCCCTCTCTTTTTTGTTCTCACGTTGGAGGAAGTGTGGAACGGAAGAATGAATTTTTCATTCTTTAATTTCCATTTTACATAAGCCCTTAATTAGGCTTTGGGCCTAATGGGCCTAATAAGTCCAATGGGCTTAGCACATGGGTCTTACGGACCCATCTCAATTGGGCTCGCCAATTGGTCTCGGTCCATCATCCCGGTTCACACCTTGATCAATCGAGTTTGGTTCACCCGTTATGGGTGGACCGCTTTTTCCAACATCTCCCACTCGCACATGACGACATGGTACATCATCATATAACATGGTTAGCACACACATAACCATGCTCAATCCTTTCGTCATACATGCAAATAGACCGCGCGACCAGTATACGATAAGAGCATAATTGCTATATAACTATAAGGGATATATAACAACTCCTTACTCAATCCTGTCAGAAAGTGTCTCTTACAGAACAACTTTA
>CAODLS011154258.1:0-10030 GCA_948243855.1 Flueggea neowawraea
CAAAGGTTTGGGACAAGGCCCATTGCCAATTTCGAGTGGGTCTATTGGGTCACACACAAGAACGAATTGGATTGGTTGCAAAGGTTCTCTCTTTGTGGTGATTGAATTATTAAGATGATTAATATGATTAATCAATAATAATTCAGAATTTTTATGATTTATGTGTTAAATAAGATTTAATACATAGTCCATTAATGTAATGAGTTTTTAATATGACCCATTAAGTTCTCTTGGGAATTTCATCGAAGATCTTGTAGGCATGAATATTTTCATTTCATAACCTAACAAGTTTAATGCATGTCAACCTCACCTAATCTTCTCCTTTCAGTCCTTCAACTAGGTTTGTTAAAACTACTATTATAATGGCCAATCACAATAAATAATCAAATCATACATGTCATTAAATCAAATCCAACAAAGGCAACAAATACAACAATCAAGCATAAAAAAATTCTCTACAAATATGTCATTCAAGCATAAGAGATAAATCCTACAAATATGGAAATGAAGAACATGAATCTCATTCATAAATATAGCAACAAGATGCCAATGTTTACATCTCTAAGTCCTAACAAAATTTTAAGCTATCATGTTTATGTTCAACAAAATAAGACTGAACACCATTATAAATCATGATAACAATGAAATATAAGAAGAGAGAAGAGAAGAACTAATATAGAAAAAGCCTAATTTGGTAGCCTTCAAGAGAAATCGTCAACCTCTAAGCCTTGTTCTTCTTCTCTTTCTTTGAAACGCTAACTAACGTTCTTGAAAATAAAAGACAGAAAAGTGTTCTTCCAAATGAATGAAATATGTCCAAGATATTCCAAAACCCTAGTAAATACCCCTTTACATGTACCAAAACCCTAGTAAATATGTTGCCAAAAATGTCCCAAGTGTATGCCTTTTTTCCACAAAAGAAAGCCATTGTCGCCATTGACCTTTGACCACTTTTATGCTAGTCACGGCCATGACCAGGCTCTGCTTCACCTCACACCCGTGAGGTATGAAAAGTCACGGTCGTGAGGCACATTAAGCTCTGCAACTTCATTTAGCGTGTCACGATCTTTTCACCCTTTTATCCGATTTTTGTCACATTTTCTTCTATTGATCTTCCAACTTAAAAAACATGTTTTCCTTGTATTTTCATCTATTTTTTTTATCCAATTTCATGCATTCCTCATTACCCTACGCAAAACACTAAAATTGTGTAAATCCGCCGATAATCAAGTACACTAAGGGTAAAAATGCTATAGTATAGTACTTGAATTATTATGTAAATTTAGGACATATCATAAAGTACAAGTGTGTGGGATATGTGGTGTGCAAAGACATCCAACAGACGCGTGTCCTTCTTTGTAATAGGATGTTATTGTTGAAGTAAATGCAATGGGGTGTTATATACAGAATAATTGGAAGAAACACGCCCCTACTCTAGTACATAGAACTCAGTATGGAGGAACCATCCAAATATGAGGTATGGAAATAACAAAAATTCACCTCAAAATTTGTTTTAGCAATAGTATGTGCCACGTCCTGATAAGTCACAAGGATTGGAAGAAATTGTGAAGAACTTGGCATTGTCTACTCAGCAGCTTACAGCTTCCACACACAACCTTCAAGTTCAAACTGAGGCAAGTATTTTTGAACTGAAAGATCAAATGAATAAGCTAACCACTTCTATGAACAAGCTTAAAAATTAAAGAAGATTGTCCTCCCAACCTGAGATAAACCCGAGACAGAATATCAGTGCAATCACCCTTTCGAAGTGGAAAAGAAATTCCTAAAAAACGTCAATACCTCTGTGTGGCCACGCCACAATGACTGGAACTGAAATAGAGACTCCAAAGAGGTACCAGTTGTTGTGAATCCTAAAAAGCCACATTTTCCACACAGATTAGAAAAGAAGAAGAGGGTATTGGAAGATCAAGAAGTGCTAGAAACATTGAAGAAGGTAGAGATCAATATTCCTCTGCTAACAACAATTAAACATGTACCTCATTATTGTATGTTTCTGAAGGAGTTGTGCACTGGAATGAACAAGATGAAAGGAAATGAGTGAGTCTGCATGGGAGAAATAGTTTTTGTTGTATTACAGAAAAAGATATCTATCAAACAAAAGGATCCATGTATGTTTAGTATACCTTGTAAAATTGGTAATGTTGAAATAGAGCAGGCTATGTGTGATTTAGGAGCTTTGATTAATTTGATGCCTTTGTCTGTTTATTCTACACTAAATGTTGGACCTTTAAAACAGAATGGTGTAGTACTAACCTTGGCTGACCATTCTAATGTTTTTTCTAAAGGTGTTCTAGAGGATGTTCTTGTGCAGGTGAACAATTTAGTTTTTCCTGCAGATTTTTATGTGTTGGATATGGAAGATGATGGCACTCCGAATTGAAGAATGCTGCTGTTAGGGAGACATTTTCTAAAAATAGCCTGCACAATGATAAATGTGCATGAAGGGACTTTAGCCATGGAGTTTGATGGTGCTAGAATCGAATTCAATATCAACGAAGTAATGAAGCATCCTAATGATTATTCTTCTATTTTTGCTGTTAATTGTGCTAACTCATTGACAGAAAAAGTTTTGCCAGTGCATGGTGATCGTTTACAGGATGTTAGTGCAATCATCATGAAAAGTAAGGAACTAAAAGAAGCTAATAGTCTGAATGCTTTACGAGTAAACAAGAAAATGACAACAAGGCCTCCAAAGGTAAATATTTATTTAGTTGATGCAATCAAGCATGAGTCCAAATCTATTAGGTTTTGGAAAAAAAATCCGCACCAAGAAAAGAAAGAAAAAAAGGAGTGTGTGGAGTATGTTCCAAAGAATGATCCAGGTGCAAATATTTATGTGCTGAATGACGAGAAAGGATGGAGACTCAGGTTTGTCCAGCTAAGACGACGTTAAAGAAGCGCTTCTTGGGAGGCAACCCAAGGTTTTTATTGTTTTTCCTTTATTTCAGTCAATTTCAGTTAGTTTTAGTTTATTTTGTTTTATCATTTTTCCTTCAAAGTTTTTGTCTAATCTTCAGTTCTTTGATTTGATCACACTTGGTCTCTAGTTCTTATTGTATTTTAGTGATCAACATAATAAAGATGGAGCACAACATTAGAGCCCTCTCGCTTGTTTCAACGAGTCAACACTCCACCCATTACCACCATCTTCACCAAAACAGAGAAGCTTTTCTTTAACCCTCCAATTATTTTTTATCTTTATTTTGTCTTTTATACATTGAGGACAATGTATATTTAAGTGTGGGGATGATTAGTTTGTGTTTGTGTATTGTGTTGATGTTTATGTTACTTTGTGCTTTTGAATTTTTTTTTGTGATTTTGTTATGAGTATTTTCTTGATTTTTCAAATTTTTGTGACTTATTTGTGTGTTTTTCACGTTTTTTTGCATGTGTTGCATGACATATTTTGTCTTTTTTGCATGTGTTTTCAGTACTGCACGTTATGTCTGCAGGACCATGCCATAATTATATCGCATATCTTATTACATCTTATGTGTTCATGTTTAATTTTAGTTGCATTTGTATGTTGCATACATGAATTCCCTACTGAATTTTGCAATGATTGGTGTGAGTTTTTCCTTAAACATGAGATGATTTGGAACTTTAAGCTTCTTAAGGTCCAAACGTCCTAATATACCCACATGTGCAAAAATTTGGATTTCTATGCATCTTAGATTTAACATTAAACAACCCATGTGAGTATTTGAGACATAAACACTTTATTTTTTTGATGTGTGACATTCATAGTAGGACCCTGCTAGGATTTGTTTCGGGCACATTTTGAAGACCACACCATTTTGATTGAGACACCAAAACGATGAAAGGCATTGTTTGTTAGCCCTTTGTGTTATCTTTTTTTTTTCAATATCTACCTTTTTATATTTATCCATTGTTGACCCTTTTTGAGCCTTAGAATTTTTCTTTGTTTTAAACCCGCTTTAACCAATTCCCATTTTGTTCAAAACTTTCAACATCTGAACCCTTAAGTTGAGAGAATTTTATTAGTGATACTTTTCCATGTTAATTTGTATGTTAATACTTTGATTTGCATTGATAATAGACATTTCTTAGATATGGTATTGTGCTTATTTATGGTCAAAGAGAAGTGGTTGCCCAGTTCTGTTATGTATGTATGCAAATTGACGTTGCTTTACTTCAAAATTCAAGAAGAAAAGAAAGGAAAAAAAAAGAAGGAAAACAGAAAAAAAAAAAAAAGAAAAGAAAAAGAAAAAAGTGATGAAAAGTGATGGAGTAAAGCAACATAATTTATAGAAATTTATTATGGGCAGCCTTGTTTTATTAAGTATAGACATGTAGTTTACTTTATTTTGCATTAACTTGGTCGATGTATGTTGATGGCAAGTATCACTTGATTTTGTTATTGTTCTCTCTCAACTTATTAATAGGTGTTTCAAGCTTCTAAAGTCTTTTTTGATAGGTGTTTCGGTTGAATTTATTAGTGGTTATGATTTGACTTTATGCCAAGTCCTGGAAAGCCTTGCTATGAATGAGAGCGTAGATTCTTCACCTAAACACTTGAGAGATAGAGTGAAACTTGTGAGGGTATGAATTTGACTATCCCTTTTGGGGGCATTACTAGAGTGGAGACAATATCTTTTTAGGTGATTGTCGACTATCCTGGCAATGGTTATGTTTTCTTTTGAATATTCGATGCATATCGATTTGGGTTTAACACTTCGTGGGAGTAAAGAGGATGATTGGAATTTGATATTCTTAATTATTATAAGTTAGAGAATGCTTGAGGACAAACATGGTTTAAGTGTGGGGATATTTGATGAGTTGCATTTTAGGCATATTTTATATTGCATTTTATGTTTATTTTGCATTATAAATTGTTATTATTTATGTCTTTTTATGTTTTTATATTTGTTTGGTGTTTTAGGAGAAGTATTGGTGAAACATGAAGAATTGAAGTTGTTTCTGCGCATGTCAGTCAAAAGTTGTATCTCTGCGTGGCCACGTCATAATTGATGCGCATTGACCAAGTTTGACCACATCCATTGGGTTGCGTGTCACACTCATGGGCCATGTTTTGGATGAGTTTTAAAGACCTACAACTCAGTTTTGCTATTGGATCAAAACAATTAACTTTATTATTATTATTTTAGCTATTTTTTAGGGATTCTAGGTTTTTCTAATTGGGTGTTGTATTTAAACTGAAATTTTCTCTCTCCTCCATAATTCTCTCATTCTTTCATTCACACATATCAAGGGCAGCCACCATTCTCTCTCAACTCTGGTGTTCTTTCTCTAGCATGTGTAACTAAATATCTTATTAGTTGAGGTATTTCTGAAGTTCAATCCATTGTAGTTGTAAGACTTTGGTTTTATTTGTTATAAAGTATTTCGAGTATTTATACAATCTCTATACCTTAGTTCCTTTATTATTATTCATATTGATTGCATGATTCGGTCGGTTGTGTGATTGAATGAATGATATATTGTTATTTAGGATTGATAGTGTGTCACATTAGTCCTAATCTAGGTAACAAAAAACGTGGATGTATGTGGTTTGGCATTATTCATTATTGTGGGGTTGAATAATCTGGGTTAAATGAATCACGACGGTTTTGATTTTGATTGGCTATGATAGGGGTCTCTTTAGTCTACATTGTTGCCATAAATTAAACATTGTCGGGGCGTCACAAGGGTTGTCTAGTGGTTAGAGAAATAGTCTGCAGGGCGTCTCGGGGCTATTGACCAGGTAAGAAGAGATTGGCTAATCTAGTTTGTCACCGTTAACTATAACTCTGTCTATTTGAATATTTTATACTGATCTTTTGTGTCTGTGATCAACTGATTGGATTGAACTAATGAAACACCTTGGATAGGGTTTTCTCATTATTGAATTCATCTTAATTTTATTACTGTTGTTCATTTCTGTGATTGCGAATCTTAATCTCTATTTGATTTTAATTTTTGTTTTACTCTCATTCTGATCAACTTTATTTTATTTTTCTGTTTCTGCAATTAAATAATTTTCTATCAGTCTCTGTTGATCGATCATGCTCACTGTTTTATTCTATTTTAGTGTTTTCGAGCAAGTTAATATTATTTTGGTGGTTTGACACGCTATCAAGTATTCAATCGGTTTTTCAAATATTATTATTTTAGTATTCATTCAAATCCATATGTTACTTCTTGGTTTCAATTAGATCCATGCAATATTATTTTGGTATCCAAACAATATTTAAATAGTATTCAATATTTAATCAATCATTTTTTATTTATATCCATGTAATATTATTTTGGTATCCAAATAGTATTCAACCGGTTTCAATCATTATTATTTTGGTATTCAATCAAATCCATAAATTATCATTATTTTGTTTCCAATCAAATCCATGTAATGCTCTTTCAGTTTGCAAATAACATTCGAGTAGTATTCAACCAGATCCATGTATGTAATTTTACTTTAATATCCAAGTATATTTAAACAATATTCAACCAGTGTCAAATACTAGAATAAGATTAGTGCACTTGTAATATGTGAATTTCAAGTTGTAGCAATTTCTTTCGGTGATGTTTTTGTAATTTCTGAAAGTTAAAATAGTGTTTATATTGTTTTCCCAAGGATATAGTGTATGTTTGTGTTTTTCTATCTATACATATATAAAGGTTGCCTAAAATAAAAATACTTATAAAGGAGGCAGTCAAAAAAATACGTATAAAGGAAAACTTTAGAAATAGTACAAATCAATTGCAAATTTCATAAATTCACTATATCGAAACTAAAATCAAGAACGTTATCATACACAAACGAATATTAAAAAAGTCATCTTTTTTAGTACAAGCGAGAAATTGCAAAATTACCGTGGGAAATTGACAACACGTTCACAAACATGTAGATCTTTAAAAAAAAAAGCAAAAAACAAGCTATTTGTTTTAGAAAAATATAAAAACAAAAGTGTGTACATGAATATAAAACACTTATTACACTAAATAACAATTTTTTTAGATTCATTTGACAGAGTGTACATTGGTGTATAAGGAAGAACAAACGTGTGCTAAACATTTACAAATTCATACAGAAGTGGGCAAAACAAGTACACTTTATAATTGTTTTGGACTTGTATAAAATCCCTCCTTTAAAAAAAGAAAATTCATTCTGTAAAGTATACATAAGTGTACATGGGAGGACAATGGTGTATAGACACCTACACAAAACATGTACACTAGTGTGTTAAAATGAGTACATTTACTTTTAAACACCTTTCGTAATCATTTTCAACTCTTGTAAAACTAGGAATGATAATCTATACCCTATTCAACGGGTACTGACTCTATTTGTATTTAGTCAATGCGGGTATTACCCGCTTTAATTAGGCATAGATACGAATACATATAATACCTGTATTTTACTGTGCGGTATGGATATAGGAATACCTTACTCATACTCGTACACATGCTCGTTATATATATATATACACACACACATATAGAGAGAGAGAATATTTTAAAGGTAAATGAATTCTCATATTTGAATAAATTGATTTATAACTAGAATGAGACTATAAATGTATTTTGCTAGATATTGTAGTCTTTTATGCAACTAGAATGAGATGCTACTATTGAGAAAGTATTATTATAGTCTTATTTTCGAAGAACTTATTATAGCTAAAATATTTCAAACAAAATTTTTGTACGTAAAACTCACTCATATAGCATTGACATATGATTGATTGACCAATAAATGAAGTATGAGAGTTCAAGAACAATATTTTTTTATCTAACATTTTGGTCTAACATATTTTGGTATATTATTGTCACAAATATAACATCTAGTTAGGAGTGTAAGCGGTGCGATTTGGTTGGTTTTAGGTCTTCAAACCAAATCGCGCCACAAATTGCAGTTTGAGAAAATTGCAACCGCAATTAAACCATTAGTGCGGTTAAATCCACTAAAATCAAACTAGTGGTTGCGGTGCGATTTGGTCGGTTTGTGTTTTATTAAATGCATAAAAAAATTAAACAAATAAAAAAATAAAATAAATAACAACATTAAAAAATAACCTTAATACAGTTAACAGTTGCTCTCCCAAAAATAACTTTAATTATAAAATGTTGTGAGGTTAGTGGGCTTTGTTTGATGCATAATTTGGATTGGAATATATATATATACGGTATGGTTTGAACGGTTTTAGTATATTATTAACCGCAGTTGAACCGCAAATTAGTGATTTTATAAAATTATGATCCACAACCAATCTGAATCTATAAAAAAACCCAAAATTGTGGTGCGATTATGAACTAGCTGGTCGGTTTATGCGGTCCAGTGGTTAAACTTTACACCACTACATCTAGTACATATTTTGGTTTAACATTTTCTCCACAACAAGATATTATAACTACGAGCTGTAATTTAGAGATTGCAATAAGAATGTTGGAAACGTTGCCCATCTTCATCCTTGTATATTATTTTAGACTAAAATTTTTGTATAAATTCTCCATCAAGTGATAATTTATCACATTACTATTTCATTAACTATATTCAGATGCAAATTATAGATTTTATATTATGTTGTGTGAATATAGTATTTCATATTGTCTCGTAAATTTTTTAATCTATTGTTTTAAATTAATAATATATTATTTTTTAAGTTAGTTAACTAAATTTAAACAACGGGTAAATTGGTACCTTATGAGTAAACAGATACCATATGGGTAGGATACGAGTGATAATTTTTGTTACCCGCACAGATACGGATGTGTATGAGTATATGATATGAACTGCGCGTATGGGTAAGGGTATTGACATACTATACCCGTACCCCTACCCATTGTCATCCCTATGTCAAGCCCATCTATTTTTTAAAAAAAATTATTTTATAAAAATACACATAATTGTACATAGGAGTACACAGATGTACAAAACGTGTACAAAAATAATTTTTAGATTGATTCAGAGGAATAATTTGTTTCATTGAACTTTTTTTTATATGTAGTGTACATACGCAGACATGGGAGTACATAGGTGTACAAACACATGGATAAAAGAATTTCTAAATTGATTTAGTAGATTTAATTTGATTCCATTCAACTTTAAAATTTAAGACTTTTTAAAAAAAATAAATGAAAACTACATAATTTTAAAAAATAGTTAAAAGAAAATCCTAATTTTGTTTCATTCAGCATTAATATCGAAAACTTATTTTATTTAAAAAAGAATTTGTGTTAATTTTCATATTTAAAAAAAATCCTATATAGCAATATTAAATCAAGTTTATTTAGGGATATATTTATTCTAAAATAAGAAATTATTCCGAATAGGATAACTAATTTTAGTTACCAAACAACTAACGACAAAAAATTGCACCATCAATTACAATAATTAATAAACCCATTATTCAACATCGATTCTTTTACGAATAGGGAGATAGAAAAATTCTTTGATATTTAATAAACCCATTAATTATTTGTAACAATAATAAAACCTTAAACTTGTTTACTGCACAAGACCAATAAGTAGCACTGATGCTACAAACTGTGATATGTCAAATTTACAAAGCAATATGCATAAAAAAAAAATTATGCGCGGCTTGAGTTGTTTCGCTCAAACTAATTTACAAAACTGTGAGTAAAAGCAGTTTAGTAAAATCATAAAACTTGTCTGAACTCAAAACAATAATCGCTCAAGTGAATCTGTAAACCTCTGGAACCAGGAATATCAATCCACTGCAACTGGATTTCCCCTTCTACATTTGTTAGTCTTAGACACATATTCTGAACCACTTTGCCATCAACCCAAATACTGCTCTCTTCGGCTAAGCAATTTGCCCTGTGTGGTTGAATCCTTGTTATTATGGTTCCATTAGGAAGTCCTTTCAATCTCATTTTTTGAGCTTGTAAAAATCTTCCAATATCAAACTCTGCATCTCCCAAGATCAGTTTGGTTGAATTGTATAAATGGAGAACTTTTGGGTCTTCTTAGAATTCATGTTCAAGGAGGTGTAAATCTTGCTGTTAGAGATGTCACTAGCAGTGATCC
>CAODLS011154269.1:0-26739 GCA_948243855.1 Flueggea neowawraea
CTAGATGCAATAAGAATTTAACTCATGATTACAAATAACACAATAGCAAGTATGAAAAGGAAACCAAGAGAAGAGAAAACCCATTGAGAATCCTTCAATCTCTAAGCAAGCCACTCAATTTTTGTTTTGATTCGCTCCAGCGCACGTTCCTCTCAATACCCATCTCTCTCTAACGTATAATACGTGCATTTTCGTGTCCAAGGCCGACTTTCTCAATTGATTCCTAAAACATGCTTAAATAGTGCAAAACTTGTCACTTCTAGGCAAACATAGACTGGATCCACGACCGTTTCCCATGGTTTCTATTCGTGTTTTACTCTTTTTGCTGTTGGGCAACTACACAGACACGGTATTGTGTCTGTATCTCAACTGCTCCTGTCCGTGTATCTCTCACTTTTTTCGTGTCTCAACTGTTTTGAACTCCAGTATAGGACACGAAAATGGACATGTTCGTGTGTTGTCTAGCCATGTCTGTGTCTTCAATTTTCATAGAGAACAACACATGCAAGCCATCCAGCTGCACACCTTTGATTGTCCATAGTCGTGTAAGGATTTATGGTGACCGTCTCTCACTCCTAAAGCCTCAAATGTCATCGTTCAATCTCTGCTTTGACTCACTTTCATT
Organism: Flueggea neowawraea; assembly: GCA_948243855.1. Taxonomy (NCBI): domain Eukaryota; kingdom Viridiplantae; phylum Streptophyta; class Magnoliopsida; order Malpighiales; family Phyllanthaceae; genus Flueggea; species Flueggea neowawraea. Next base: position 626 of record CAODLS011154269.1, read on the forward strand.
CGATTCATCAAGACACCGTTAATTAACCTGAAAACACAACATAAAGCATAAAAGTACCAAAAACTATGATAAATGCTCGCTTTGTATTCAAAACAATATCAATTTAGTCATAGAAATATGAGTGAATGAACATTTATCAAATACCATGGGTTAATTCATCACAAATTGATTTCTTCTACTTCTTCCATTCAATCTGATCGAACTCCACCAAGATCAAAAGACTTATATGACTCTACAACATCATCAAACATCCAATCATCATCTCAAACATTTAATCATCATCTCGAACATTCAAAATCAAATTAGAATTGAATGGATTGCAATAGAAAAATTGATCAAAAGTGACGGGGTATTACAGTGCGTTAGCACTTGGCTAATGTATGTTAACCTTGATGCTAATGTACATTACGTCTTCCCATACACATTTCCATTGCTTCTGTCACTTCCACACAAGCACCAGACCTTTCTCAGGTTCCACAACACCTAACCTTACAAAAATATCATCATTAAACATCACCAATCATTTAATCATGCCCTCAACATCTAAGAATCAAATCAGACTTGAAGGGAGTGCTAAAAAGAATCTTGTCAGAACTGGTGGGGTATTACATTAGTGTTCCAATAACTTTGGAATTTTAAAACTAGTTATCATAAGGGCACCTTTATTGGTGGCTTAATAACAGGTCAACAGAGCCTCCACCTAATGCACTCCCTATAGGACAACATTTATCTATACTGCACCAAATACATGATATGGTAGGGTCTAGTAACAGTGGTCAACGGTCCATTTTTTAATTTTTTGTTTACACTTTCATAGTGGTTATTTAGTCATTGCTAAAGGTGTGCAGCAAACTTTATTTCATTTTTTCGGTACATACCAATGTAATGTTTTTTTTTTTAAATTTTTATTACCTTTTGCAATGTTAAATGACCATTGCAAAAGGTGCATAAATTTGGCCCTTTTCTTCTCCTCAAATCTATAAATACATACCATTATTTTCATTATTCACACGCAATCTCATTTACTTAATATATTTTATTGTTTGTTTAATGTCTTTCGAATTGTTAGACTGATGTATTTTATTGTTTTTGAACTTCGAAAGAGGTTCTATTTTCACTTATTAATTTTTTTTATTCACATGACATCAACTTATGGAAAATATTATATTCTAAAAATTTGCTTAAATAATTTCTTGAAAATAATTTAGAATATAATTTCAAAAATATAATTTATTTTATGTAAAAGTATGAAATTAGTACGTCAAATAAATATAGTTATTATTGTTGACTTTGGTTTTTATGATGATTTGTACAAAACATCCATGAAAAGAGGTGCAAAGATGCATACTATCTGTTTTGTGGCAATAAAGCACGCAGTGGCATATCTAAGCACATTAAGCCATTCATACGCATATAGAGCTCATAAAAGTGGCATCAAAGCACTTAGCAAAATTGCTAAGCACGTAGATCAATGAACCTTGGACTCACCAAGGATAGGTATTCCTTCTAAGCATGCAGATAAGGTCACAAGGCACGTACAATAGAATGAGATACTCTCTGGAGCTAATTTTTTATATCTATGCACTTAGAGGGTGTAACTACGCATGTAATCGAGCATTCAGATTGATGGGGAGGACTTTTTATATTTCTCAAGAGGTAGCAACATGCAGAAATGGAAAGCAACGCACGCAGATGGATAAAAGGTGCAATCTTTCAAGAAGACAGATTAACACACATTAGTCAGGAGCTATGCATGTATACAAAGATGAGGATCAATCTGACATAGTTCTTAAGATGCTCCTCGAGATTTTAATTTGAATATTCCTTGCACATGTTGACGTGGAAATTAGAGGTGCAATTTGAAAAAATGTTGACGCACATTGAACAAGTGTCTAAGTACGCAGTGCTTACATACAACGCACATGGATCATACCCTAAGCATGTAGATACTTGATTTTATAAGGCAGTGACCACTATTGTTAGACAAGGAACGTAGATGGAATATCAACACATGCAGAACTCTGAAATGTAAAGAGGCTATACACGTAGAAAAAGTGACATCATCACTAGACAAAATTTTATGTTCTCTCACAACGGCTACTTTGAGGCTTCCAATAGCTATTTTCTGCCAATTGGCTATAAATAGACGTCCCATATCAAAAGAGACATAAGAGAGACCCTTGTTAAGTTTTCTATTCACTTTCTCTCTCTTCTCTACATTTCTACCCATTTGATCTATCTCACTTGCAATTATAGTTTTGGTTGGTGTGAGCTTGATTCTACTGTATCAAGGATTAAAATTGTAAAAGGCAAGGTTTTTGCTTGGGGGTAGTTAGGTTTCGCTGTTGAGCCTTGAAAAACAAGAGTGGTTTGCTAGTTGAGCCTTAGAAAACTAGGTAGTTAGGCTTTTCTTGTTTTGGTTCCTTTGAAAACTAAGATAGGTGAACGATTTCTAAGTTGAGCCCTCAAAAAATATAGGCTGTAATGGTTTGCTTGTTGATGCCATAAAAACAAGTGGCATAACAATTTCCTTTTTGAAACTACAAAAAATTGATTGAATTGCAACCAACACATTTGGTCAAAAACAAAGAGTTTTCGTTGCAAAAAAGGTTTTGTGACAACAATTTTGGTCACAAAAAACGTGGACGCAAAACAGCTTTTGCGACCAAATTGGTCACAATATTGGCGACCAAACGTTTTTTGTTGCAATAATTAGGACAGAGTCAATGGACCTTTTCCGGACAAGTTAGTGACCATTTGGTCGCAAAATTTAGAGACAAGTCGGTTGCAAAGTGGTTCGCGACAAAACGGTTGCAATATTTTTGTGGCAAAACGGTCACACATTCTGTGACAAAACGGTGGCAAAAATGTGACAAAAGGATCACTAAACAGTCACATAAATTTGTGACAAAGCGGTCACAATATTTTTGTGACAAATTCGCCTTAAATATGTTCACTATATTTTATTAATTATTAGTGAATAATTTTAAAATTAAAAAATATAAAAAATATTTGGTATTAATTCGAATATAGATTAAATATTAATAATTTAAATCTCAAAATTTACAAAATATTTAACTATTTACTATTACCAAAATATCCTAATTACATAAACATATCTACTGTGTCTCCTCGTGGTCTGATTCCTTAAGTGTAGGTGACACCGATGTAGAAGCAAGGCTCGTCGTATTACCCATTTGTTTCATGAAGGCCTTCATTCATCTTTGAAAAGCCACCTGAGCTCTTCGCATTTCCTCAATCTGCTGCTCCTGAGATAAACGTATTTCCTCGATCTGCTCCTTTCGCGCTTGGGTTTGGGCTTGAAAATATCTATTTGTTGTCGTAGCTCAGTATTCTCCCGGAGCTCGCTGTTGTCAACACTGAGGGTGATGCGTGGACGACGAATTTCTACTGCATAAATGATAGCACACTGTAATCCCAGGCCGTAAACTCGTCCGTCTAGCAACATCAAGAAATGCAGCACGCTTGTCACGACCCATTTTTGGACCATGACTGGTGTACAAGACGGACCGTCTTTGGGAGCCCAACCCATCCCGCACAAGCCTTCCAAAGCGTCAGAACTCCGCCCATTTATTCTTTTATTAATACATTCGGGTAAAACACATTTACACGAAAATGTATATATATATGTATATGTAAATAAAATATTATAACAATATGTTTGCCAAAACAAAATCAAATACAAGTGTAAAAGTAATATAAGTGCGGAAAATCCAAATGACAAAAGTGTAACCCAGTAATCCAGTGCGGAGCCCTATATAAACAAAGTAGCCCAATCAAGAGGGCGTGACTAACCAAAATGATGAACGCCTCACTGGACTGGGACACCAAGTGGTCGCCAAGAGAAAATGTCAACCTTTGAAAGAGAAACAGGATAAATAGAAAAAAATAAAAGAGCCAGAACCCAGTGAGAGAAAACACTCCAGATTGCCTCATGCGTGCCTCACAAAGACTGGTTTGAAAACATACATATATATATACTTATATATACATACTACATACGTAATACATTTTCAAATAAACATTTCAAAAACGTTTACAAACAAAACAAGCACATAATATTTAATGTAGTGTGTATATATAGGTATATATATTATAATATTTAATGTAGTGTGTATATATAAGTATATAAGTATAATAGATATACTTATATATCTCATTTTCAATTCAAAAATCAAATACTGAATATTTAATCGCATACTTAGTTTTATTACTTAGCCAATCCTCAAATTAGTCCATTTTCACAAATATGTTCAGCAAATCAAAAACATATATAGAAGTTCGAGACATAACCTACGTGTCTAAAGTTGTTATCCACTCACCTGGATATCCAAGCTCTAGCAAATCAAACGCCACTAGCGGGCAGTTGTTCCCACTGACAGGAACACGAAGTTGTACAAATCATCATACACAGATGTGTCAGAACCAAGTATGCAAACTCTAGGAGCCCCATACAAACAGAGTAGACTCGAACGTTCCAACGGTACCCTAAAAACCCATATCGGTCGAAGATCTAACAATGTCAACCCAAAAATTAGAATCTACATAAAATTACAGTTGGGTCCCTGACCAATTTAAATTACATTTTGGTCCCCAAACTTTGTAAAATTACAAACTAGTCCCTCAAGTCTCAGAATATATAGACGACTATTCCAAATAATCGGATTCCTCCAAAGAGTTCTCGAACTCTCCGAAATCTCGAATTTACTTATTTTCTCAAACTTTTCAAAATTTACAATTCTGGCTCCAAAGTTTTAAATTTTCAAATATGGATCCAAGTTTTCCAGAAATTACAAATCTTGATATAACTTTCCAGAATTTAGTAAACTAGCTTGGGCATAATCTTATTTTCAAAAATGTCTAAATCTTGATTCGGTCGACAAAAATAAAAACCAAATATACCTACTGGTCAATCTGAACTTCAGGAACCTTAATCCATCAACCATTTCCTCAAAATAACAACAAAATCAACAGAAATTGCCTAAACCTGAATTAACCCTAGCCCATCCAAAAATTCATCAAAACAGTTGATTAAAACCTTGAATCATGTTCCTACAAGTCCCATCTAACCTATTCTAACATCCTTTAACATCAACTAACTCAGAATCATCAGAAATTAGAACCTAAGTGAATTGTAGACAAATTTTGCATGTACGGATTTGATGCTTGAAACTGAGTTTAAATGGAAGAAAAGACGTCAATCTTACCTCAGAAGTGGACTAGGAACATTGGGGAAGCAATGTGAGAGAATTCAAACGAGTTTAGAGATTTTTGAGTGAGATTTTGAGAGAAAAGTGACGAAATGACGGGGGTTTCGGCCCATTTTAAGAACTGCAGATCAAAGGCAACGTACGTCACATATAGTGGCAATCTACGTGTGCCTCATAACCTACGTAGTGATGCATCTAGTAGCTATGAGTTTTGAAGAAAACACCCCTCAACGTACGTCGTTATCATCAATAAAGACCATGACAAACCGATCCAAGTATGGCCTGAACACTCTGTTTATCAAATCCATGAATGTCGCTGGCGCGTTAGTCAAACTAAACGACATCACAAGGAACTCATAGTGACCATACCTAGTACGGAAAGCCCACTTGGGAATATCCTCAACCCTAATCCTCAACTGGTGATATCCCGACCTCAAGTCGATCTTAGAAAACCATTGCCCACCCTACAGTTGGTCAAACAAATCATTTATCCTTGAAAGTGGATATCGGTTCTTAATTGTCACCTTGTTCAACTGGCGATAATCAATACACATATGAAGACTACCACCCTTCTTCTTTACAAACAATACTAGAGCACCCCAAGGTGAAACACTCGGTCAGAAAAATCCCTTATCTAACAATTCTCTCAACTGGGTCACCAATTCCTTCAACTCTGATGGCGTCATCCGATACAGTGGAATAGATATCAGATCGGTACCAGGTTATACCTCTATCGCGATGGGCAGAAGTCCAAGCAATTCCTCTGGAAATACATCAAGAAACTCCCGCACGACTAGTACATCTTCCACTCTCAGATCTGGTTCCTCTGACTCGACCAGAAAAAAAGCCAAATACACCTCATATCCTCGGCGAATCATTTTCTCGGCTCTAACAACTGAGATATAGCTTCGGACAACATTGTCCCCGTCTCCTCTAAAATAAAATTCTGACTGACCTGGAGGTCGAAAGCATACCTTCTTCACAAATTACTCTAAGGTAGCGTGCCAAGTGGAAAGCCAATCCATACCACGTATAACGTCGAACTCTTCAACGTCTAACAGAATCAGATCTGCTACCAACTCATGTTCAGTAATAGAAATTACGAAACCTTAAATCCCAGATTCAGCTAGCATCTTACTACCTAAAGGTGAAGATACCTCTAACGCTGAATCTAATTGTCACAAAACCAACCCTGCAAGCTCTACAAAAATGGCATGACAAAAGAATGTGATGCACCCGAATGAAATAATGCATATGCATAAATACCAGAGGCAAGTAACATACCAGTCACCACAGTATTGGAGGTCTGAGCCTCCTAGCGTGTTAAATGATATACCCAGGCATGTTCACTTGTAGCATAATTGCTCGACCCTGCCTGCCCATGGTCGTTACCCTGACCACTCTGACCATGAATCCCATATGTTGTCGCGCCTCTACCAGCGCCTCTGCCAACCCCATTACTAGCGGTACTGTACCACCTACCACCGACTGCATAGACTAAGACCCCGTACCGCACCTCAATAGACACTCAATTATCCTGTGTCTAGACTGTCTACAGTGGTAACAAAGACCTATCACTCTGTTACAAACTCCAGAGTGTCTCTTTCCACACGTCTCACAAGGTAAGTGTGACCCCCCAGCACTCTGTACTCCAGCATGTCCAGTTGATTGTGCCCCACTAGCACTCTGGGAACCATGTCCCTGTCGCTGGCCTCCAAAGGAACGTCTATGTCTCTGCTCTGACTGCACACTCTGGACACAACTCTCCTAGCCCCCAAATGTGCTTTTAGTCTTTACCCTCTTAGGCTCTCTTCGACGTTTCCCGTCCTCATACTCCATACCTCTCGTAGCCTCAACAATCTATGATACGATAGTCACCTTTTGGGTCGCTACCACTATACCGATATTGGTCAACAACCCATTCAGAAACTTTCTTGCTAAGGCCTCCTCACCACGGGCCTCAACTGGTGCATAACCGCTGAACTCCCTGAACTGATCCTCATACTCAGCCATTGACATCCCGGGCTCCTGATGGAACTCAGAAAACTAATATGCCTTTCTGTCCCTCTCACTCTGAGGAAGAATAGACAGTGTGAGCTCATTCTTGAACTCCTCCAACGTGGAAATCCTACTAGATCCCTGATCCTGCCACCACCTAGCAGCTCGGTCATCCAGCAAAAATGACGCAAGCCTAACTCTCGCGGCATCATCTATAAGCCCCATAGCATCAAAGCATCACCCTACTGTGAAAGTGAAGCTCTTAGGGTCCTCCCCCATATTGCCTGAAAATCTAGGCGGAGCGAGTTTCAAGAACCTGGCAAGATGAGTCTATGTGTCAGGTTGTGGTGTCACTGAAGGAATAATAGTTGCAGGATCGGCTACTGTCTCAGGCGGAGGTGGAACTCGTGGTGTATCAGGCTAGGAGCCCCTCTACCCGAATAAGAACCTGGGTAAACATCTCGAATGCATCCATCGAACCCGCTAGCGGTTGATGAGGTGCTGGAGAAGCGACCTGTTAGTTTTGTGCCCTAGCCCAATCATGTAAACATTGCCATTTGATTTATTTAAGAAATTGGCATTTTATTTCAATGAAATATTATTTTTTTTATGAATATAAAACTCCATGAATAGTCGATTATCCTTGTTCCATCAAATGTGTGACTTGATAATAAAATCATAAGGATAAAAAGAATATTATTCTAAATGTCCCTAATCAATCATTATCATGGGAATGATAATGAATTAAGATTAGTATATTGCTAAGTAGATAATCACATTTTACTGATTATGGATATGAGATATCAACTTAGAACATAGATACATGTTGGGAATATGTATAATATCCCGCTTATTTTAGTCGAAATCTTGTAGTATTCTGAAGTGATTTTGAGTTGGGATGTTGACCTTTGAGTTGAGGGTTGTGTTGCGTGTGTTGTGCATGTTAGAGGTCATCTATGTGCTTAGTACAGGGTACTGTGCACGTAGTAGAGGCCTAAACCTTGGTCGTGAATGTGCATTGAGTCCAACGTACACTGGAGGTTACCTACGTGCACAGTACAGAGTACTATGCAAGCAGACGGGGATGAGTCAGCCGAGAGCTTTGTTTGGTATGTGCGTGTGGTATGGGTTGTTGTGCACATTGTTCATCCGTTGGGTGTGACCCGTGAGCACACTAATGCCTTCAACGTACACAGTAAGGGGTGGAACGTGAATAGGTTGTAGATTTGAATGAGGGAGGGACTTCAGATCTTCCATCTACGTATGTTCTATGTGATGCTACCCACGTAAAGCACAATGCTATGTGCACAGAACCCCTACTGTGCACGTAGATGTGTTCTTTTGGCCGTCGGTGCGTGAAAAGCGACAGGTCACTCCGTGAGTCTATAAATACCCCTACTCACCATTCCTTCGGTCACAACTGTCTCAACCATCAGAGCACTTTCTCATCTACTTCTTTGTTGTTTTATTTGGTTCTCCTTGCTTCTACAATGGATCTAGAGGTAAGAATCTTCCATTAATCTCTTCTTTTCTTTGATTTGCATTGCATTTTGGGCATTTTAGGGTTAAAACCGAACTTGGGTTTTGGTTCAGATATTTCCATTTCTGATGGAATACAAGTTAAAGAGATTTAGATTATAGTTGTTAGAGACCAGTAGCTTGAAGATCAAGCATCAGTTTCGTGGGATTTGGTGTTTGAACCAAAAGGGTTTCTCTACAGCTAGGTTTACGGGTTTTACTAAATTTCTTGTCAAATCTGATGTTGATTCTAATGTATCTTGATAGATATGAGCTAGAACTTCACATATTTGAGTTGTATCAAGAGATTTGACCAGTTATTCGGCATGGGTCTTGGGAGTCCGAAATTCATAATCAATATCTGGAAAGATTGTGATTTTGTTTGTGGATTTTGAAGACAAATCCATGTTCAAGAGATTGATTTAAGTTAATGAGATATGCTTGATTCCGTTGGGGATCTAATGGAGCATGATCTTGGCTTGAAAGTGATGGATTCACTTTCCCAATAGCTCCACGACTTTGAGAGTTGCATTTGCATTTCATATCATGCATTTGGGTATTTGCCACAACACCGCATTGTGATATATTGTGATGTGCTATGTGTACAGCTTCTTATGGTTGCCAACACGAGCAGTTGCCTACTGGCAGAGATTGACTAGTGGATTTTGCTTGGACTCTCAGGTGAGAGAGTAGCAGCTTCAGACACATAGCTGTGTCCTTTGAAAAATATTATGTTTTGATGTGTACGACTTATCTATGAAATCTAACTTAATAACGGTTTGGCTAATTGATAATCCGACTTATGTGGTTATTAAAAATTGGAATCTGAAATATATCTGGTATATATATATATGACTTATATATATATGTGTACACCATCTGTACATGATCTCTATTTGTATGTTGTCTGCTATATATATGACTATATATTATATATATATATATATATATATATATATTTGGATTATGGGACACCTAGCTACGAGGCAATGTAGCCTTTGGTATACCAATGCTATGAGAAGACCCAGTTATTAGGGTAATATGATAGCCGTGCGTCCGGCCATACCACGTGCTCTGTTTGATATGTTGGGTGGCCCAGTCCCCCTTCTGTATCTGTCTGATCTGGTCCCTATCCGCATCTATTATTTATATTCTGTATATATTTATATTCTGTATTCTGTCTGTTGCATGCTATTTGTTCTATTTGCGAAGGATTTCAAAACTTATTTTGAAAGAATATTATATGTAGCATGTATATGTAGGTATACGTATATATATAAATATATTGCATGTGGTATTTTCGACTACTTTCAAACCAGACTCTGTGACGCACGCATGAGGTGATCTGGAGTGTTATTCCTCACTGAGTTTTACTCACTTTTTAACATTTTCAGATTGACTCAGAGTCGACATCTGTTCATCTTTTGCATCTCAGTTAGACATCTATACATTTTGGTAAGTGGTGCCCTTTTTTTCGGGCAATCCTCTTTTGCTTAGAGCTCCATGCTGATATATTGTGGGTTGCCGGGTTCCTATGTTTTGTATTTTGATATGGGTATTCACATATTATACTATTACACACTTATGTGATGTTTTATTTTGATATTGTTATATGAGTTATATATACTTCTTATATAAATGGTATAATTGATTTAACAAAATTGGCTAAAAACGAATGAATGGGTAGTTATCTGTAACTCTGAGGCTTGTACGAGATAGGTCGGGCTCTCACAGACGGTCCACCTCGTGCGCCGGTCATGGCCCGACTTTGGATCATGACAAAGGTGGTATCAGAGCCCTAGGTTTTCTTAAGTTTGAGGGTAAGTGTTGAGCATAGGTATCTTTGATTGAGTCAGTCTGAATTGCCTTCGTATATTCTTTGACTTTTGATCTGGTACTGTGGTAAACCATTGCATTCTAACATTTGCATATATGATTTGTTATCTGTAGTTATGGCTCGACGTTGCCAAAGACGAACTACTGCTAGGCGTGCTTCTGCTGAAGCCGCCAGTCATTCTGTAGCGGGTCAGCCTACCCCGCCTAGTTTACCGAAGATCATTACTTCTTCCCCACAGCCTCGGGCAGAGCCACAGCCTGCGGCTCATCCCGATCCGATGGAGCGTTTCGCTATAGCCCTTGAGAGTATTTAGAGACTGCTATCTGGACAGATGGCTGGAGGTCAGCCGACACCTCAACCTGTGACACATGTTCCACCGCCTCAGCTTGAGGTAGTTGCAGCTACTGCTCCTACAATTGTCCCAGTAGCTCCACAGGCTGGTGATGGCGCTAGTTTGACTGAGTTCCTGAAACTCAAACCCCCGAGATTTTCAGGAGGAGTAGGAGATGATCCTCTTCGTTTCTTTATTGCGGTGGAGCGCTAATTTCGATCCCAGAGGATCATAGACGAGGCTGATAGGATTCGACTTGCTGCCTTTGTTCTGGATGACCGCGCAGATTCTTGGTGGTCAGAGTTTGAGACACGAGAGGTTGTCTCTTGGTTTGAGTTCAAGAACGAGCTCGTGGTTACTATTCTTCCTAAGAACATCAGGGACAGGAAGGCGGACGACTTTAGTGATTTATCAGGCTCCTGGCATGTCAATTACAGAGTATGAGCAGAGGTTTAGAGAGCTTAGTATGTATGCTCCTGGGGATTATCAGAGTGAGGAGGCTCTGGCAAGAAGGTTTCAGAGTGGTCTGCATCCACGGTTCGGCAAGATGGTGGTGATCCATGGATTGACCACAGTGAGGCAGATGACTGAGTCTGCCAGAGCTATTGAGTATATAGAGGAGAGACACCCGAGGGAGCCCAAAAGGGAGAAGACCGAGGGTACGTCCGGAGGCCATCAGAGCCGCAGTCAGGGCGGAGGTTGACATGCAGCTGGGGGACAGAGGCAGAGTCATAGTACCCCTAGCATCAGTGCGGCACAACCTTCTGAGCGTGCTAGTGGCCAGAGTGGTGGACATGGTTCCCAGAATTATTTACCGCCTTGCACCGTTTGTGGGAGTAGACATCCCGGTTTGTGCAACAGAATGACGGGAAACTATTTTCACTGTCATCAACCGAGACATAAGGTTGTTGATTGTCCACTTAAGCTTGGACCTGGATCTCAGGTTGGCCAATTAGTAGTTGGAGGTGCTGGTACCACTAGTGCTAAGGTTTCCAGAGGTAGTGGTAGAGGCATGATAGGAGCAGGGAGTCATAGTTAGGTAGACCAAATTGGTGGTCGGGGGCAGTCTGGTCAGAGCAGTGCCACCATTGGGGGACAGGCACGGGTGTACCATCTGACACTACAGGAGGCACAGATCTTTAATGCTACAATGACTAGTATGCTTTCTATTTTGAGACTCCTGCATATGTTTTGTTTGATACGGGAGCATCACATTCATTCACTACCCTACCTTTTGTTGTACGGGCTGGGTTAGTGGTGTATCCATTAGTCAAGTTGTTAGAGGTTTCGTCACCTTTGGGTGCCAAGATTTTTGTTGATTCCGAGGTCCAAAATTATGTGATTGCCTTTGAGGGGCACGAGTTGACCGCTGATCTTATCATGTTGGATATAGGAGAGTTCGATGTAATACTTGGCATAGATTGGCTCTCGACTTGGCACGCTACCTTGGATTGTTTTGCCAAAAGGGTATGTTTTCGACCACCTGGTCAGGCAGAGTTATGTTATCAGGGTGAACGAGACAGCGTGGTTCGAAGCTATGTATCAGCTATTAGAGCTGAGAAGATAATTCGCCGAGGTTGTGAGGCGTATCTGGCTTTTATGCTTGCTGAGCCGCAGAGCTCAGAGTTGAGACTGAAGGAGGTGCTAGTAGCTCGAGAGTTCTCCGATGTGTTTCCAGAGGAGTTACCTGGACTTCCACCAAAGCGTGAAATTGAGTTTGCTATAGAGGTTCAGCCTGGTAGCCTTCGTATGTGCATCGATTACCGACAGTTGAACAAGGTAACGGTGAACAACCGATATCCGCTTCCGAGGATAGATGATTATTTGACCAATTGCAGGTGCACAGTGGTTTTCTAAGATCGACTTGAGGTTGGGATATCACCAATTGAGGATACGAGGTAAGGACATTCCGAAGACTGCATTTCAGACTATATACGGACATTGAGTTTTTGGTGATGTCGTTTGGATTGACGAATGCTTATACGGCATTTATGGATTCGATGAACAGAGTGTTCAGGCTGTATCTAGATCGGTTTGTGATTGTCTTCACTGATGACATCTTGATCTACTCGAGGAGTAGGGAGGAGTACGAGGATCACTTGATGTCAATCTTGCAAACCTTGACAGAACATCGGTTTTACGCTAAGTTCTCGAAGTGCGAGTTTTGGCTTGACCGAGTGATATTTCTAAGATACGTGGTGTTGAGAGATGGTATTATGGTTGACCCACAAAAGGTAGAGGTTATACTCCACTGGGGGAGGCCTAAGATGTCTACAAAGATACAGAGTTTTCTTGGCTTAGCCGGGTATTATAGGAGATTTATCCAGGATTTTTTGAGGATCGCAGCTCCTATGACTCGGTTGACGCAAAAAGGAGCTAAATTTGTTTGGTCTGATAGATGTGAAGATAGCTTTCAAAAGCTAAAGAGGTGTTTGACGGGTGCTTCGATGTTAGTATTGCCATCAGGCTCTAGGGGATTTGCAGTATACTGTGATGCCTCAAGAGTTGGTTTAGGTTGTGTGTTGATGCAACATGGTAGGGTGATTGCCTATGCATCAAGACAACCTAAGAAGCATGAACAAAATTATCTGACACATGATTTGGAGTTGGCAGCCGTAGTGTTTGCACTCAAGATTTGGAGGCACTATCTGTACGAAGAGACTTTTGAGATCTTTACAGATCATAAGAGTCTGAAGTACATCTTTGGGCAAAGAGATCTGAACATGAGGCAGAGACGTTGGTTGAAATTGCTAAAAGATTATGATTGCACCATATCATATCATCCTGACAACGCTAATGTCGTAGCTGACGCTTTGATTAGAAATTCGATGGGAAGTTTGGCTCACATCTCAGTAGAGAGACGACCTGTAGTGTCAGAGCTGCATATATTGATGGATAATGGAATTGAGTTACAGTTTGACGACTCCGAGGCTTTACTTGGCCACATTGATGCGAGATCTATTTTGTTAGATCGGACCCGTGAAGCTCAGAAAGAGGATACTGAGATTCAGGGATTGGTCAAGCAAGTTAGATCATCTGGTGTATCGGGGTTTAGTTATGATGATTCGGGAGTCCTTTGGTTTGGGCTGAGATTGTGCGTACCATCGTTTGGTGGGCTATGCGAGGAGATTATGACCGAGGGTCACAACTCCACATATTCTATACACCATATGTATATCAAGATGTATCGGGATCTCTGTGAATCATATTGGTGGACAGGGATGAAAAAGGATATAGCTGAGTTTGTCAGTCGATGCTTGACTTGTTAGCAGGTTAAGTTCGAACACCAGCATCCTTCTGGATTGATGCAGCAATTACCTCTTCCGAAGTGGAAGTGGGATCGCATCACGATGGATTTTATTATTGGGCTGCAAAGGACACCTTGGGGATATGACTCGATTTGGGTGATTGTGGACCGATTGACCAAATCGGCACATTTTCTACCTGTCAAGACAACATATAGAGCAGCACGATTGGAAAAATTGTATGTCGATCCCATTGTATGCTTACATGGTGTGCCAATTTCCATAGTGTCTGACAGAGGACCTCATTTTACATCCCAGTTTTGGTGTAAACTTCAGGATGAGTTGGGTACTCGATTGGACTTCAGTACGACATTCCATCCGCAAACTGATGGTCAGTCCGAGCGTACCATTCAGACATTGGAGGATATGTTGAGGGCGTGCGTTGTGGATTTTGCCGGGAGTTAGGATTCTCACTTGCAATTGGTAGAGTTTGCCTATAACAACTCGTACTACTCGAGCATCGAGATGGCGCCTTATGAGGCAGTGTATGGTAGAAAGTGCAGATCTCCCTTGTGTTGGGCTGAGGCCGGAGAGAGACAGCCGTTGGGTCCAGATTTGATCTTAGAGACTACTGAGAAAGTCAGGCTAATCCAGCAGAGGATCCAAGCTGCTCACAGTCGTCAAAAGAGTTACGCTGACACGAAGCGTAAACATTTGGAGTTTGAAGTTGGATACCATGTATTCCTTAAAGTGCCACCGATGAAGGGTGTCATGAGATTTAGAAAGAAGGGCAAGTTGAGCCCGAGATACATTGGTCCATTTGAGATTATTGGCCGAGTTGGAGCAGTGGCATATGAGTTGGCGTTACCGCCTCAATTTACTTCAGTTCATCCAGCGTTCCAAATATCACTTCTAAGGAAGTATGTTCCTGATTCATCTCACGTTTTGGAACCTCAGACTGTAGAGGTCCTTTGAAAAGTTAAAGGAATTCAAAAGTGAAGTACAAAACCAACTTGGAAAGAATATCAAAGCACTTTGATCTGATCGTGGTGGAGAATATTTAAGCCAATGGTTCGATGATCATCTTAAAGAGTGTGGGATTGTCTCACAACTTACTCCTCCCGGAACACCACAATGGAATGGTGTGTCTTAAAGGAGAAATAAAACTCTATTAGATATGGTTTGATCCATGATGAGTCAAACGGATATTCCAATCTCGTTTTGGGGTTATGCATTAGAAACTACTGCATTCATACTTAACCGAATTCCATCTAAAGCGATTAAAAAGACACCATATGAGATATGGAATGTAAAGAATCCCATAATGTATTTTCTTAATATTTGGGGATGAGGAACTTTCTTGAAATGACAAGTTTCAGAAAAGTTAGCTCCTAAATCGGATAAATGCATATGTGTGGGGTATCCAAATGAAACAAGGGGATAGTACTTCCAGAACCGTTCTGAGAACAAAGTGTTTGTTGCTTGAACCAAAATCTTTTTAAAAGGGCAATTTATTTCCAAAGGAAATAGTGGGAGTAAAGTACTCCCAGAGAAAATAATAGAACCACAAATAGCCACTGAAGATGGAACATAGATTCAAGATGACTCACAAGGAGTTGTGGAGTCTGAATCTGCAACACAAGTCCTAAAAAGGTCTGGTAGGACTCGTCACGAGCCTGAGAGATATGGATTTATCATAACTGATGATAAGGGAATTATTCTTGTAAATCATAACGAGCGTACAACCTACCAAGAGGCTATTGTAGATCCAAATTCTACAAGATGGCTTGAAGCCATTAACTAAAAAATGCAATCTATGTATGACAACCAAGTTTGGAACTTGGTTGATCAACTAGATGGAGCCAAGATCATTGATTGTAAATGGATTTACAAGATAAAAGCTGATGGAATCTTTAAAGCAAGACTTGTTGCAAAAGGTTTCAAACAAACTCATGGTATTGACTATGATGAAACGTTTTCACCAGTAGTCATACTTAAGTTCATTAGAATTCTTCTTGCCATAACAGCATATTATGACTATGAGATATGACAAATGGATGTCAAAACAACTTTCCTAAATGGAAATCTCCTTGAGGATGTGTACATGACACAACCCGAGGGTTTTGTCGATTCTAAGAATTCTAAAAGGGTATGCAAGCTTCAAAAATCCATTTATGGATTAAAGCAAGCATCCTAAAGTTGGAATCTTCATTTTGATGAAGCAGACAAAGAGTTTGGATTCATCAAGAACGAAGATGAGCCTTGTGTATACAAGAAGGTTAGTGGGAGTGCAATAATGTTCTTAGTACTGTATGTTGATGCCATCTTGATCATTGAAAACGACATTCCAACCTTGTAGAGTGTCAATACTTGGTTTGGAAAGTGTTTCGTAATAAAAGACTTAGGTGAAGTCTCGCGTATCGTAGGGATACAAATCTATAGAGATAGGTCTAAGAGGCTCATTGGACTAAGTCAAAGTATGTACATTGATAAGGTGCTAAAGAGGTTTAGCATGTTGAATTCCAAGAAAGGAATGATTCCTATGATTCTTGAGAAACCGTTAAGCAAGGTTGGTTGTCCTACCACAAGACAAGCCAGAGATTACATGAGTAGAATTTCATATGCCTTTGCAATTGGATCTATCATGTATGTCATGCTTTGTACATGCCCTGATGTCGCATATGCTCTAAGCATGACTAGTAGACATCCACTCGATTTTGGGTTGCCATAATGTGTTACTAGATACCGTTTATGGACTTTGGGCCCAAAGGTTTGGGACAAAGGCCCATTGCAAATTTCCAGTGGCCCTATTGGGTCACATACAAGGAAAAAACTGGATTGGTTACAAAGGTTCTCTCTTTAGTGATTGACTTATTAAGATGATTAATCTGGTTAATCAATAATAATTCAGGGTTTTATGATTTATGTATTAAATAAGATTTAATACATAGTTCATTAATGTAATGGGCTTTTAATTTAAATCACTAGTTATTAAGGTTATGTGTAATTAATTATGTGTGATATAATTTGGCCCATAAGAGTGGTTTATTAAATGATAATGTATTATATAATTAAAAAGCCAATAACATTAATAATGCCCATCATAATTTCCGCACAATAAACCTAAAAAGGGAGGAAGAAATTCGGCCAACTCTCATATTTTTAAGGAACCATTTTCCTTGTGTGACATGGAGTATTTTGGCACTCACACACACCACCAATTAGGAGTCCATGACTGATTGGGAGTTCTTATTTGAAAAATAAAAGCCTAATTTGTATGTCGTAAATTAATTAGGAAGTGATTATTCTTATGGGACAATAATAGGCAAACCCTAGTGTGACTAGTTTGGAATTCGGCACACCCTCTCGTAATTAGGGTGTTGGCCAAATTCTTGGAGAGGAAGGAAGTGTTAATTCGGCCTCCCTTTGCTGCCCATTTAGGTTTCCTCATATGCCTATAAATAGGGTTGCATTCTTTGCTATTCCTCTCAAGGCAAAAGCTGAATTACTGTGTGCTACTTTCAAAGATAGAAAATAAATTGTGAGCTTTAGAATAGAGATTCTAAAAGATGTGCTAGTACACTCCTCCAATCCAAATAAGAAAGTTTGTTTGTGTGGATGCCTCTAGACATGTTCACGAAAAGGAAACGTGAGACAAGTGGTGGTTCGGGTTTTTAAGCTACACCAACATTCCATATCTACAAACCAACAACATCGCGTATGCAAACGTCAAAATGCATGTGACAACCACAGTAAAAGAACCATAATATCGAAGAGCATATGGAGGAAAATCAAACAGACTTGATCAAAGATACCTAAGCTCCACACCGAACCCAGACAATACAAAACTTAGTCTCTGATACCACCTTTGTCACTACCCGTTTTCGGACCATGACCAAGCCTATCCCGCTCAAGCCTTCCAAAGCATCAGAACTCTACCCATTTATTCTTTTATTAAAGCTTTTGAGTAAAACACATTTACACGAAAACATATACATACACACACACACACACACACATATATATATATATATCCGTAAATAAAATATTATAACAATATGTTTGCCAACGCAAAATCAAATACAAGTGTAAAAGTAATATAAGTGTGGAAAATCCAAAAGACAAAAGTGTAACCCAGTAACCTGGTACGGAGCCCTATATAAACAGAGTAGCCCAATCAAGGGGGCTTCACTAACCAAAATGATGAACGCCTCACTAGACTGGGACACCAAGTGGTCGCCGAGACAAAATGTCAACCTGTGAAAGAGAAACATGATAAATAGGAAAAATAAAGGGAGTCAGAACCCAGTGAGGGAAAAAAACTTCAGATTGCCTCATGCGTGCCTCACAAAGACTAGTTTGAAAACATTTTCAAAATACCACACATGGTATAATATATATACACTACATACGTAATACATTTTCAAATAAAAACGTTTTGAAAATGTTTACAAACAAAGCAAAAACATGCACTCTCAAATGATACTACAAGTATCGAAGTCAAAATCATTTAATGTAATATAATAATTTCACAGAAAAACAAAGTACAAACGATAAGGGACTAAAGCAAACATAATATGGACTCTTCCACTAACCACGAAGTGTGCGGACTAACCACTAATCATCTGTCCAATCATATGCTGGATCAGAGAACATGGCTACCATCATCCCTAGTAGTTGGGATTTCTTAGAACAATGGTATATCAAAAGCTACATACCTCGTGGCACAGGTAGTACAAAAATCAAACATGCAAAGCAGAATCAAAATCAGAGGAGATATATAAAAACATATATATATCATTTTCAATTCAAAAATCAAATATTATATATTTAATCAGATACTTAGTTTTATTACTTAGCCAATACTCAGATTAGTCCATTTTCACAAATATGTTCAGCACATCAAAAATATATATAGAAGTTCGAGACACAGCCTTTGTGTATGAAGCTATTATCCACTCACCTGGATATCCAAGCTATAGCAAATCAAACGCCACTAGCGGGCAGCTGTTCCCACTGACAGGAACACAAAGCTGTACAAAACATCATACACAGATGTGCCAGAACCAAGTATGCAAATTCTAGTAGATGTGGTTGTACTGAAATGTGTGCCCATACATATGCAGACTCGAACGTACTAACGGTATCCTAAAAACCCATCTCGGTCGAAGATCTAACAATGTCGACCCAAAAATCAGAATCTACGTAAAAATATAGTTGGGTCCCCGACCAATGTAAATATACGTTTTGGTCCCCACACTTCGTAAAATTACAAACTAGTCCATCAAGTCTCGAAATATACATACAATTATTCCAAATGGTCCGATTCCTCAAAAGAGTTCCCGAACTTTCCGAAATCGTGAATTTACTTATTTCCTCAAAATTACAAATATACTTCAGACTTTTCAAAATTTACAAATCTGGCTCTAAAGTTCTAAAATTTCAAATATGGACCCAAGTTTTCCAGAAATTACAAATCTGGATAAACTTTTCAGAATTTACAAAACTAGCTTGGACATAATCTTATTTTCAAAAATATCTAAATCTTGATTCGGTCGACAAAAATCAAAATCGAATATACCTACTGATCAATCTCAACTTCAGGAACCTTAATCCATCAACCATTTTCTCAAAATAAAAACAAAATCAACATAAATTTCCTAAACCATAAGTAACCTTAGCTCATCCAAAAATACATCAAAACAGTTGATTCAAAGCTTGAATCATGTTCCGGCATAGGCTGAGAGTCTAGAGTGGACATGCGCTCATTGAGGAGTTGATCGCAATCCTAGAAAAGAAAATGCAAGATATTATCTTCATTGTTATAAGAACATATAATAATTCACTTAAAGGTCCATAATACTCACCGATACCTCTTTTGCTCGGTTGTCAACGAATGTTTGTCAGTCATGATTTCTACTATGGAGGTATCTATGAAGCTCTCGAACACCAATCTCTTGATTATACTTGCGACTATGCAAAAACAACGTGTTAATATATATACTGTATAAGAATTGAATTTGTAAAATTGAAAGTTAGAAATCACTACCAGTCGCCTTGCATGTTCCGAATGTGTGATGGATCCACCAGTGTGGAGAGTAGGGTTAGCCAATCTATTACACCGATTGATCTCTGATTGGTGTTGGAAATCGTCGGATATCCAAAAGGAAAGATATGATCCGTAGTATTCATCAAACAACCACCCAAGCTTCTTTTTAGTTGTTTAGAATGTGCTAAAGATGTCATTGTACAGCTTTGTAGCTCGCTTCCTCCAGAGTGGTTTGATTACCTGCTCTTTTTTTCGATCCATCCTAAAATGTGTCTACAAATGCAAGACAATATGCCAATATATTTGATTAAAAAAATTGTAAGCGGTAAAAGATTAATTGTAAGAAAATATGTGACTTGCCTTCCATTCGTTATACCAAGTGCCTTTCGATGACTCCGATGTATGTTTCCAATCAACTACCATTGCACATAGGCTTTTATGGATGGTCGTAGTAATAAAAAAAGACACCTTATCACTAGGCTGGAGGCTGCTAAAAAAAATCAATTAATATGTGTATACATATTAATTTATGTCATACAAAGTGATGTGTTGTTTAATTTGTATAAATTTTGATATTAATTCCCTATGTTTGTGTGTTTATTTGCACTATCTTAAGTATTTTATCATCTTTTGCTATCTGGATAGTAATTCTTGCATTTTGATGGATTTTTGGACAGTTTTATGGTGAAACCTGTGACATATATGGAAAGGAGCTGAAGGGATAGATCGCAACAAACGAGCTTGCCCACGCTAAACCTGTAGAACCCAAAGCTTGGAATTTCAAATTTTAATTTTCAAAGCCAGAGTTTAAAGGAAACAAAAAGTCCTATTCAACAGATATCTTGGGGTCTTTAGGCTGATTATTGGCATGTGTTTTTGGAGATAATAAATAGGTTTCTGTCTTCTTTTTCAGCAGCCAACAACGTTTCTTGCCTGGGTATTTTCAAGAACATTCATAACGCAAATTTTGTGCCTTTTGTAATGGCTTTTAGCCACTAAACCTTTCCCTTGGTTGGAGGTGACCTTTAGTGATTGGAATAAAATTGTGAGGTTTCTTGTTTTCGTTGATCTCTATTGATTTATTCAAGTATTGAATGTTTCTCTGCTGTAGATTTATGATTGTATCAGTTGATTACTAAGGTGGCCAACTAGTTTATTGATTGTTATAGTCTACTACTAGGTTGAATACTGCATCCGTAATTGTGTGGTTCATTCGACTAAAGTAGCAACTAGGAATTATTGTTGGTACGTTAGAACAATAATTCTTAGGAGAATCATTCAAATGGATTAAATGTAGCATCGTACGTCTATCGTCCTGCTTCATTATCTTTCTTGTTTGCGTTGCTATTGTCTGTTTAAATTTGAGATTGTATCCGGGTTGTTAAGCAATAAGTATTAACTAGAATACATGTTTCTGGTTAATTAATCGTAAGGAAAGACAGGTAAATTAGTTATCGAAATGAATATTTGAATGGTTAAATGAATACTTTTCTTGCCAATGATCAATTGAAATTCCAATGGTGATGGTTACCGAAGACCAAGGCTTCCGTTCATTGAGTTTACTATTATAATTGTTGTTGCTTTCTGTCTTTTAAAATTATTGTTTTCATAACCAGTCATTTATATCAGTTATCAAAACCCCCATTTGTTACTATCTCTATTTGTGTACAAAACTGTCTATAAGCTCTTTGTGGGATCAACCCATACTCACTACTAACTGCATTTTAGTGTGTTGAGTATTGTTTTAATTTCGTTGCAGGCGACAGCATCACCAAATTTTGGTGTCGTTGCCAGCGAGCTTTTCTAGTTTTGTACGCCACACGTTCTTCACAACACAAAGATTTACAATAAGATTGTGAGATTGAGAAAACTACCAAACATCTCAGAAAGCAGCAAAAAATTGCAAGGCAGAATTCGTCGGTACGACCACCTGAACTAGTGTCGGAAGAAGAAGTTACTGAACCAGTGGCTGAGGAGGACGAATTTGATACTTTGGCACCTGAACTAGTGGTAGAAATGGTTGAAGATCAAACTCTTAGGCAGCTGGAAAATCTTGATGTGAATCAACAACTGCATTGCATCAACTTTCCTAATTTGGGAGCAAATGCTACTTTCGAGTTAAGGTTCGGACTCATACACTTGTTGCCTGCTTTTCGAGGTTCTGCTAGAGAATACCCACATAAGCATTTGAAGGAGTTTCATGTTGTTTGCGTTGGGACGAAACTGCATGGGGTTATAGAGGATCAGATAAAATTTAGGGCATTTCCTTTTTCTATGAAATATGATGCGCAAGATTGGCTTTACTACTTAAATCCAAGTAGTATTAATACTTGGAATGCGATGAAGAGAAAGTTTCTTGAAATTATTTTTCCAGCCTCTAGAGCAGCTAGTATCATAAAGGAGATCTGTGGAATAACTCAGTATAGTGGAGAGACATTTCATGAATACTGGGAACGGTTCAAGCAGCTTTGCACAAGTTGCCCACACCATCAAATTAGTGACCAGTTACACATTCAGTATTTTTATGAAGGTCTCTTACCTGTTGATAGAAATATGATTGATGCTGCCAGTGGTGGTGCTTTGATGGATAAGACTATAGAAGCTGTTAGAAACTTGATCACAAATATGGCTTCAAATTCACAACAATTTAGTGTCCAAACAAAGCATTCTTCAAGACGGGTGAATGAGGTTAATGTTTATTCCCTAGAAAAGCATCTTGATGATTTAACTGCTTTGGTGAGACAGGTTGCAGTGAATAAAACAGAATCTGCTAAAACTTGTGGTATTTTTTTAGTGGTGAGACATCCCACATATATATGTCCTATGCTTCAAGAAGATAATGTGGAGCAAGTAAATGCAATGGGAAATTTTTCTGGGCAGCAACAAAGGAATTACAATCCATTTTCCAGCACCTATAATCCGGGTTGGAGGGATCACCCAAATCTTAGGTATGGAAATTCATAAGCAAATCAGCCCCAACAAAATTTTCAATCTTCTAGACAACCATTTGTCCCAATACAATCCCCAAACCATAATGTAGAACCTAGCACAACATTAGAAGATATTGTGAGGTCTTTGACGACCAATATTTAGAAGTTCCATCAAGAAACTCGCACAAATATTTAGAATTTGGAACAACAAGTTGGTCAAATTGCAACTGCCAATTGGTATGTCAGCTTACAGGTTAGTTTTCGTTAAGTTTTCCATTTACCTGTTGAATTGGAACATAAAGCATTTTGGGCAGTAAAACTGTGCAATATGAATCCTAAAGAAATTGGTAAGTATCACAAATTGGAACTCCAAGAGTTGGAAGAGATTCGTAATGATTCTTTTGACAATGCTAGAATTTATAAAGAAAGAACCAAAGCTTTTCATGACAAATTTATTTCCAGGAAAGAATTTGCAATAGGTCAAAAGGTTCTTCTTTATCATTCTAAGCTGAAATTATTTCTGGGAAAATTAGAAACTCGTTGGTTGGATCCATTTGTTGTCACTAATGTATTTCCTCATGGTGCAGTGGAAATCCAAAGTTTGGACACTTTGAAGGTTTTTAAGGTGAATGGTTAGAAGCTTAAACCATATTATGATGGTTTTCAGGTTCAAGTTGCAATGATTCAGTTGGAAGAGCCAATTTATGCAGTATGATAGACCTCCTTACGTCGAGCCAACGACGTTAAACAAGTGCGCTCCTTGGGAGGCAGCCCAAATTCTTGGTTTCTTGTTATTTTTATTTGTTTTATTTAGTAATTGTATTTTTTTAGTTTAGTTCTTCGGTAAATCTATCTTCTTTGTTTTCAAAAAAAAAAGTTGTTCTCCTACCTTTGTCTATTTTCGTTTCAGTTAATAAGGCAAGTTCAGTTCAGATGCACGTTCACTTCAATGTTCATGGAGGTTTTCGCCGAATGGTCACAAAATGTTCACTAAAGGGAATGTTTCTTTGCATTTCATACATAGTGATGTGTTTATAATGTGGGGTAATTTGGTCATTTAACACTTTTGGCTTGGTCGTATTTATTTTGTTAGTGTCTAGGTGGCCTGTGAAGATTTTCTTTTGACCACATTAGGTAGCAGCTGCCCTTTTCTTCTCCACGTTTGAGTCTTCCATGCCCAAACCTACGAAGAAGACGAATTACATGTGCCGCACCAAGAAACAGCAAACCCGACCACATTGGCAGTAACAATCCACCCCACGGCGTGAATACTCAAGAACCCATTCATTTTGACTACTCAATCTTGAATATAACGTCATGGTGTCAGAGGGAAGCTTCACAATCAACAAGTTCTGAGGTGCAAATGTTTCCAACATAAATTTGTCCAAAATCAGTTGAGGTAATTCAGTTTCTTACAAATCTCCTTGATGTGTTACATGAATTCTAGCATATAATTTTTTCAATTCCATGTTTATTTCAATTTTGTTTTCCTCGAGGATGAGCAAAAGATAAGTGTGGGGAATTGTGATGTGTTGTTTAATTTGTATATATTTTAATATTAATTCTCCATGATTGTGTGTTTATTTACACTATCTTAAGTATTTTATAATCTTTTGCTATCAAGACAGTAATTTTGGCCTTCTGATGATTTTTGGACAGTTTTATGGTAAAACACGCGAGATATATAGAAAGGAGCTGAAGGGATAGGTTCGAACAGATGAGTGTGCCCATGCTTAACCTGAAGAACCCAAAAGCCAGGAATTCTGAATTTTAATTTTCAAAGCCAGAGTTTTAAGGAAACTAAAAGACCCATTCAGCAGATATCTTGGGGCCTATAGGTTGACTATTGGCACGTGCTTTTGATAGGGAAAATAGGCTTCTAGGGTTTGTTACGTTTTAAATAGAACATATTAGAAAGACTTAGAATTCATTCATTCATTATTCTCTCCTCTTTTTGAGCAGCCAATAACGTTTTCTTGGCTGGGTATTTTCCAAAACATTCACAACACCAATTTCCTGCCTTTTGTGATGGCTTTTAGCCACTAAACCTTTCTTTTGGTTGGAGGCAACCTTGAAACATTGGAATATAGTTGTGAGGTTTCTTGTTTTCATTGATTTCCATTGATTTATTCAAGTATTGAATGTTTCTCTGCTGTAATTTTATGATTGTATCAGTTGATTACTAAGGTGGCCAATTAGTTTATTGATCGTGACAGTCTACTGATAGATTGAATACTGCATCCATAATTGTGTGGTTCATTCGATTAAAGTAGCAACTAAGAATTATTGTTACTACGTTAGAACCATATTTCTTAGGAGAATCATTCAATTGGATTAAATGCAGCGTAATATGTGCACTGTCTTGCTTCGTTGTCTTTCTTGTTCTTACTGCTATTGTCTAATTAAGTTTGAGATTGTATCCAGGTTGTTAGGCAATAAGTATTAGCTAGAATACATGTTTCTGGTTAATTAATCATAAGGAAAGACATGTAAATTAGTTACCGAAATGAATATTTGAATGATTAACTGAATTCTTTTCATGCCAATGATCACCTGAAATTCTAATGGTGATGGTTATCGAAGACCAAGGCTTTCATTCATTGAGTTTACTCTTGTAATTGTTGTTTATTTATGTTCTTTTTAAATTACTACTTTCGTAACAAGTGTTTCAATCAATTATAAATCCCCCCATTTGTTACTATTTCTGTTTGTGTACATTACTGTCTACAAAGCTCTTCGTAGGATCGACCCATACTCACTACTAACTTCATTTTAGTGTATCAAGTGTGGTTTTAATTTGGTTGCAGGCGACAACATCACCAGTGAAACAGAAGATTTCCATGTTTTTAGTGATTTAAAGATGCCTTCATTGCATGATTGTGATAAGAATTCTAGGAATGTGGAGTCTTGTTGAATGTTAAATTTAAATCCCACACCACCACCTTTAGGTACCATAGAGAACAAGGAAGAGCCTA
>CAODLS011154281.1:0-12701 GCA_948243855.1 Flueggea neowawraea
TAACTCCTATCAATTTCATTCGAGCACAGCCATGCATTTCATCAGTCCTACTTGTCAAGTGGCCAAGAGATATCTCACTCAAATAAGAGCGGGACAAATTCCTTCACTGTCACTCACATTCCTCCACATGATTTACTATATGTCCAATTATAGCTTGTATTACCATCCTATTATGGATGATGTTGAACTATATCAAAACATAAAGATCCTCATGTAGGAATCAATGTTGAATTCAGGTCGAAGGACTCAAATATCAGTACTGCAAAAGAAATATTGATGACATATATTCCATGTAGTAGTTCTCATAGTAGGTCAATCCAATATCATGTTCCCAACATGTATCTATGTTCTGAGTAACATCTCATGTCCATGATCAGTTAAACATGATCATCTCTTAAAGTGCATACTAGTCTTAACTCATTATCATTCCCATGATACTGAACGACTAGGGACAATTTAGAATAGTGTTCTTTTATCTTAAGGTTTTACTATCAAGTCACGCACTTGATAATAGAAGACATATTCATAATCAACTATTCATGAATACTTTTATCAATTTAATGCATTACAAAATAACATGATAAAATTTATGCCAAAATGAAAAACCTCGTATTTATTAAATAACAATATAAATGACAATGTACATATGATTGAGCTAGGGCATATCACTAACACAAACCTGTTTCAACAACCCTATTTTTAATGATACTCGCACTTTCTATGACAAGCATAGGCGAGTATAGAAAGAAGCAGAAATTGCAAAGAAAATTTATGTTGAAAATTTACACAACATAAGAATTTTATGTGATTTGGTCAATGCGATCTACATCCACAAGTAAGAAGAGCGAGTTATATTTATTCACTAAGAAATTTTCAAAAGAGTCTTATAATAAGTTGCTTCCCCTTACAGATGTTTACATGCTTCCTAACTAAAATAGGTCAAGAAAAACCCCAACTACTACTAATTCCTGTTAAAATACATTACATGATCGTAATTTTAAGTACACGGGCTGAAACACAACTTTGCACATGGCCTAGGCTGAAAAAGCATAATCTCGTGGGATAATGACACTACATACAAGGAAAAATTTCTTAAGTTTGCAAACAGGTCAAGGAAAAGTATTATTGTTGTTGCCTCAATCAAACAACAATAAATTTATTAAGGAATGAGAAATGTTTTTGAGCCTTGATGTCTCTCCAACACTTAGGTAACCTGTAAATTAGAGAAAGTCAGAGGACGAGGGCTTACCCCGATGTCACTCTGACGCCCAAGTCAGAAATGTGTGCAGAGTAGTAGTACTCTTTTAAGAATGAATAGAACGTGCCTTCAAAGTGAGGTATGAGTAACTATTTATAGAGTGTGAAGAAGGCCTTGATAAGGTGATGGATGATTTTACTTCTAAATTCAAACATAATAATATTATATCATATCAGCTCTTTTAATGACACGTGAATTAAATGTGTCTTTCATGGAAAGCTTCTAGAAAGTAGGCTCTTATGTATGGACCTGTCTCCTTACCTTGAATCGGTCCATGATATATTAATGGGTTTGATAGGTCTTCAGTCCATGCCACATTAATAGCTCCTCACTCCTATTTTTGGGTTTTCCAAAGATAGGAATAAAAGTTTTGCTAATTATACAACCTTAACTGATTGGCTCTATTGCAAGTGCACAATAGTCGATTGTAGTAATAAAAAACCTTAGGAGTATCCTAGGGTTTCGAATCCACAAGGAACGTGTCTAATTGTGGTCAATTAAAAAGAGAAAAACAAATAAAAGCATCAAGTTGTTTTTGGAGTTTTGGAAATAAAAACAAGCAATAAAGTAAAATCCAAGTTCACAATATTTGAAAAACGTTAGGGTCATTGAAAAATTTTATCGAATACCTTGTAAGCATAGATATATTTCTCAATTCATCACTTATGTGTGTCAAAAACAACATTAAGGTCGTGAATCTCAACATCATTCAATCAATAACAAGTCATAAAATCATCACCAACCATAGATTTAATAATTAAAGCATCAAAACAATAGATATATCATTAAAAACACAAAACCCATAACAATAATTATCCATTAAAGCAACATAAATCTAAGCTTCACATCTCTACACCCTAACAATGAAACTAAAATAACATGTTTAGGAAATCAAACATAAAACAAAAAATTGAAACCCTAAACATGTTTCTAAACAAACAAAAGAAGATAAAAAGATAGAATAAATCTTCTTTTGATGGTTGATGAAGCCCTCTTCCAATCCTCATCTCTCTCCTCTTTGAATCCTCATTGGGAATTGATAGAGAATGATTCTCTCTTTTAATGTACAAAACCTAAGGATGCCCAAAATAATGTGTAAGAGGCCTATTTATAGTTCTCAAAGTCCCTCACAAAACCTAGCAAAAATGTCCAAATGCCCTTGAACCATGCCTTTGGTCCCACAAACTTTGGTGCATTCCGTCACTTTCTCTCTCTTCACTGTAGTGTTGCATGGCTGTGCCATTTGGGTTGCATGGTCGTGCACCATTTCTGGAATGAAATACACATTTTTTATGGTTGCATGGCCGTGCAAGATGGGATGGCACGACCGTGCAAGTGTCATGGTCATGCAAGTTGAGTTGCACTACCGTGCAACATTTTTGTCCACTTTTTGGCTCGAAATTGCAATTACATTGACAAACCTTAAATTACACGGTCAAACCTTAAATTACAAGGCCATAGCTTCAATTACATGGTCAACCTCTTTTGTCCACTTTTCCTTCAATTTCTTCATCCAATCATGAGTCGGTTCAAAACCTTTTCGCTTTGCATCATTTCTTCACATTTCTCCGTTATTTCCAACTCATTTTCTTCAACTTAAACCATCCTACAATCATCACAAAAATTATAAAGACTTTTGCCACAAAGTCATGATTTAAAGGATGAAAATAGATAAATTTTTGCTTGAATTAATATGCAAATTTAGCATACATCATTGACGTCTTGAAAATTTTGAAGTTATTGACGCTTTACTTTCATAAGGGCGTTTTATTGTCAATCTTCTAGTCCCGAGTCCATTCTCTTTATTTTTCTACCCTTTGGGACCAAACTATAACTTTTGCAATTTAGAATGGAGTGAAGTTCTTCGTGATAACTTCTTACTTCAGAGTTGGTTATTGCTTCATAATCCAAATGTAATTGACAATGCTCAACTGAATGAAACTCGTTTTTATATAAGAATTTCATTCCAACTCAATTTCTAGGAACCAACCCTAAATATTTATTATAAATCTCGAATTTACCTCCTTATTTTCTCACCTTTTTGTGTTGCAACAACACACCCACACACACAATTTTGCTCTTTGCAGCATAAGAAGATCTTATATTCCACAATCATTTCTTTTAAGAATCTTTAACGACACGACATGTTCTTTCCATGCAAAATCTATGACGACTATAGAGGAAGGAGCCACCGTGAACATAATCTTCACTTTTCTTTTTCTTCTTGCTCTTGTTTTTTTTTTTTTGATGTGGTGATTAGTACTATGGAAAATCCCTTGCAACTATAAGGTTTTTCTTCTCGAGAGGCTTGTTTTTATGATCAAGAAGACACAAACCATGGGATATTTAGGGAACTTCATGCTCAATCCATATTTTTGTTCTTTTTTTTTCTGTTGTGTTTATTATTGATTTCAGGCAATGAGGGATGGTTGAGTTCATGTGTGTCGGATGGTGATGTGGTGACTTTGCATGGGAGACTATGGAGAAATAGTGAGGAAATGTTTTGTTTGCATATTTTGAAAAAAGTCAAAAGAAGTCGCGATCTTCAGAGTAAAGAAAGAGTCACAACGTACATGAATCACAATAGCCATGTAATCCAACTGGTGTACATGCCGATGCATCTTTTTAGACCCAGGTTTGAATCCTCCCAGGCTTAGCATTTTTTTTTTATTGTCACCATCTCTTTTGGCCTGTGATCCTCCAAGCTTCAGCCCACACTCTTTATAATCCCAAACCGTAAGCCTTCCAGTCCAGATGAGGCCAACCATATTTAAGGGAGATTAAACTTTGCCTAAGCTATCTCAGACATGGTCATTGACCTACGATGAATCAGACCCATGTTTCTTGGAGCAAGCCTAAATGTGACGCGAATCCAATCGTGACTTAGTTGCAAGGCGAGCTTAGAGGATGAACAACTTAGTCGCGATGCGAGCTAGATGATGCACAACTTAGTCATGACACGAGTCCAAATAATATTTGGAAAGCCTAAACGACCTAGTCAAAACACCAGCCCAAACAACTTTGTTGTGACGCGAATCCTCACGACTTTTGAAAACCTAACCTAGCCATTGTTGAGCCAAATGGTGTCCAAGTAATGACATATCAACATGATCTTATTGCTCAGTCTATAAGGTCGACTAGTTCATTTTGTGTGTTTTTATCCTTCTTTTATGCATAATGGAATAGATGCATTCTCAAGATGCCTTGTAAATAGTATATGTCCCTTAAAGCCTTTTACAAAGCAGATTTATCCTTCCACCTCGGCTTCTCCCTTGGAGTTAATGCATCAATTCTCTTAAAGACCCTTTCGACGGGTTAGATAAATCCTTCATGGGGGTTGATACCCTCCACCTTGGGAGTTAACACTTCCATCCACTTTAAGGCTCTTGTATGGAGTTAACACATCCTTCCTATCCTAAGCTTTTTATGGAGGAAGCATCACTTTAACTATGAATAAGTGCTCAGAAAGCTCCACACTTCATGCTCAGCCTTTATTGAACAATTGATCGAGCTAGCAAGCACAAAAGAAGACTTCCCATTTCTTGTCGTTCATGCTCATGAGAAGTCTAACTTGACATTCAATCTTCCTTCAAGAAGAGGTAGCTTTGTTGTGAGTGAAAGCATGCTCACCATTGCACCTTGTAGATACTCCAAAGTTGGTGGATGGGTGGAGGACAAATGTGGTTGTGGCAGATGTTGGAGTTTCAAAGTAGGATTTTAGGTTAATAAGAGAGAGAGAGAGAGAGAGAGAGAATAGAAGTGTATCTATGAAAAGTAGTCATTGAAAGATGAATTGAGAGGTGAGATGAAAGAGATTTCAATTGAGGAATTAGAGTTTCTATGAAGGATTGAAGAGGACATGCATGAGGGGAAAGAATAAGGACAATAAAGAGGGCAATTCTATAAAAAATAGTGTGGGGCATACGTGACAGGTCGTACAACCTAATATTTTTCGTTATTGTCGACTAATGGAGGAGAGTGTTAGGGAGGTATTAAGAGATTTCAAAAAACATAAGGATAAAGATGTGATAGTAGATTATTCAAAAATTGAGGGACATTCAAATTATTTTCCTTTTTCTATTTCTAAAAGTGAGAGAAATGTTACAAACAGGCTATGGATTTGAGTTAGACGTGGGGTTCAAATTATAGGAATTAGGTTAATACTAGCACACAATGACATATCCATATGGCACTGCTTATCCATGTGGCTATGCGATTTGTCTATTTCTGCTCACGTGGTAAGTCGAGTCATTAGTTCACTAGTGGTATGATTCAACCATTATGAGTTCATTAAAAAAATTGCAGGACTTATGGACCTAGCTGATGCTGAAGTATGTGCATTCATGAAGCACTCTCACAGTTGAAGGAGAACTTATTACAAGTTCTTGTGGAAACAGATTGGCAAAGGATCATCTCGGCTATTCAAGCAAATAATTCCAAATTTTTCCATTTTTCTTTCTTGTTTGGGATTATAAACATTTACTTGAGGACTTGGTTGATGTCATAGTTGTTTTCGTTTGGAGGTATATGAATGAGACAACTTATACACTAGCCGTACTATTGGTTCTATGATAGATCATCATTGTTGGGGTTTTATTTTAAAATTGTGTGAACTATTAATTATAGTTTTATTTTTCATATGTAACAAAAATAAACATTTCTTATTTAGTTGTTCTCATATTATTTAGTTGTTCTCATATTATTTATTTAATTTAATAATAATAAGGGTATTATTTAATTTAATATTTTTATTATTATTTTTATGGAGTTTGATTAACAAAAATATTATAGACATTTATAGTGCAACTTCTCAAAAAGTGTGATTGTCAACCAAACACAAAATATTAAACTTTCTGAGAAATTACATTTCTAACCAACATAATTAATATATACTTTCTGGGTAGGGAAGTAATTTTCCGAAAAGTAACTTCCTTGGAAATTACTTTCGAAAAAACCAAGTCCGCCCTGAAAAAGTTAGAGCTAATTATGCCAAATGCCCAAATTAACATTTTGATTTAGACAAATGGAAGTCAGGGTTCCAAACTTGCCAGAATGCTAATATTTTTAATGTTCAATTGTCCAAATAACATGTTTTTAATCCTTAGTTGAAAAATACCATATTTGGTCACATAAAACAATTTTTCTCCCCATTTTTTCAATTTTTTTCTCTCATTGTCACTTTCTCTCCTCTCCTCTACCACACTCTCCTTTCTCTCTCTTGCTCTCCTTCCTCTTGAACCCAAACCCTAGCAACCGTCGCCCTCGCCCTCTCTCTTCCTTTTTCCTTCTCGCTAATCTCCACTCTTCCTCCGCCGAATCTCTTTTTCTTTCCCTCTCTCGTCTTCTCTCATCGCGATATGTGCTCCTCCTTTCTCGGTCGAGTCTCGTCATCCTCCACAACTTCGATTGTGTCCCTCATCGCGTCGCATCTCACCGTCTCTCCACTTCCGCCTCTGTGTTCGTCGTCTTAAAATCGTCGGTCTCTCCTCTTCGTCTCTGTTGATCTTCCTCTGATTTCCTCTTCGGCTTGTCTATCTTCCTCTCCTCTTCATTTCCGTCGATCTCCAACAGCGAGGAGTGGTTGTGTTTGAATCGGAGGAGGAGTCGGCGACGGCTAGGGTTCCCAACCCTAACTACCGCCTCTTTTTTGTTTTGCTTGAATTTAGAAGAGTGCTCTTGTTTTTAAAAAAGTTTAGAAAAAATGTTCTATTATTGTTTAAAATAAGAAAACACTTTAATTATGTTTGTTTCATTTGTTTTTACTGAATTTGGTTGATTTTTTGAATTATATTGATTTTGTGCTGGGATGGATACATTTGAAAACTTACGGATACATTTTTTGAAGACTTACAGATACATATGGAGATTTGCGGATATATTTTGGAGGCATTTGTAAAGCATCAGACACCAAATTAATTTTTTTCAAATAAAATAAAACAAAATTAACAATATATAAATAATTAAATTTAATTAATTATGGATACATTTGGAACATATGGATACATTTGGAGACATCGAAAAAATTGTAAAAGTTGCATAAGAACTTGTGATTTGGAGACATTTGGATACATTTTGAAGACTTTCAAAAAAAATTGTAAAAATTATATTAAAAATTATAATTTGTAGGCATTTAATTAAAAAAATATTAAATGAAAAATTTATTAAATCAAATTTTATATATAAAAAAATTGTGATTTGGAGACATTTGAAAACATATGGTATCATTTGGTTACATATAGATACATTTGGATACATTCTCAAATATTATATTTTTTTCCTTTGACTTTATTTTTTCCGCCAAACAAATTCAATTTCTCATCAAAATATCCCAATATTTTGCAAAAAAATTTCAAATTTTCGGTCAATTTCTCAGTCAATTAAAAATTTGGTATTTTTGCAACATGTTCCAAACGTGTTTCCATTATTTAATATGTGTTTGGCATATGATAAAAATCTAATTCTAAATTTTAATTTGGTATAAAAGTCAAATTTTCCCAAAAAGTTATGCCAAACGGACTATTAATACAAATTCATAGCATTTTTTCTTAGGAAAAAAATACTTTTGTAAGTTTAATAAAAAAACTCTATTTAAACATGTGAGTATACTCATCCAAAGACATATTTTTTTTTTGAACTGAGATCCAAAGAAATATATAGCCAATGGAAAGCACTGTTCAAAAAAAATATATACACATATATATAGCCAATGAAAAAAACTAAAAAGGCAGGCAAAATTGTAGGAAATGGGTAGTTTATGAGCCCCACAAACACACGACAATATGAGACAAAATAGCCCCTAATAACTCAGCTTCCATAAAAAGACCTTTTGTTGTTCAACTCCAAAACCATCTACCCCGCCCAAATGCCACTCCCACTCTCCTCCTTCTTCCTTTGTTTCAACGCTTTTTCTCTCTTCATTCACTCTTTTATCTGGTCGATTCACCATTTTTCTCTACTGGAGATCCTCACATCAGCCTCATTACCACTGCCACTACCACCACCTCCACTATGGCATTCTTGGCAATGCCATAAGAGGTATCTTCTCTTTTTCAAATAAAAAGACTATCTTTTTGTGACTTTTGTGCCATTTTGATTGTGTATGTTTATTATTTGTTGTTAAATTGGTGAATAATTTTTATTGAATGACAGAAGCAGTGAAACAAATATATGCCTTTACTTTTTAGCAAAAAAATCAATCTCTCTTTTGTGAGACATACTTTTTTGTAACACAAAATTATTGCATAATGATCCCCATTAATTCCGGTGATTGATAAAAGTTGGTTTCTGGGTATCTATGTATTCACCCCATGATTGCATTTCTTGACTCCTTTTCACAGCAAATGATGAGAGGTTGAATTTATAGGAGAGCATGGGTTTGCTGCAATGATGTTACCCTTTTTTTTCAATGCTTTTTCTTGGTTTTTTTGTTTTGATTTTGGATAAAAAGGGTAGAGACCAAATTTTTAGTTTTTGGTCATCTCATGAGATTGAAGAAGAGCAGACGATGCTTTCCCTCTTGCTCCTCTCTTCGCAGAGTAAAATTTCTAGCTTTGATTTCTAGTTCCGTTTCTATCGAGGGTGATTTTGCTGGAAAATTTCCATTGTCGTGTTATGTACATTTCAAGCGTGTGATGAAGAAATTTGGCATGATTTGATTATTATATGTAGTTCCCGTTTATTGCGGACTTGCACATATATTTTAGTGTTTCACAACTCTGAATTTCTTTTGCATCTATTTAGGGAATTAGGTCTACAACTAAATAGAATCATTTTTTGTTGTTTCTTTATTTTGTATTTTTTTATTTTTACCTAATATTTTTGCTATATGATTTGGATAAAAGTCTCTGTTTTTTTATGTATTCAGGTCTTAATGCATTCTGAGTTGACTTTACTATAATCTTTCTAGAGTGTCAAATTCTATATTTGATATGTTTGATACTCCTTGCTGTTTGTAAGATGATTTCTTGTTATTTTCTGTTTATCATTGTGTTCTGCTATAAATTTATATATATCTTTATTTATGGAGGTTAAGTTTCATTTCACTATGATATCTCTTCATTAGTTTTGCAACTAGGCAGCCAACTGATTGCATATTTTACAGGCAACTGTTAGGTATACAGAAAAAGGTTGAAATTTCTCATCTCAAATTTCTAATGCAGGTTGATGAGGATGAAGTTTATTGGAGACCGAAGAAGGAAAGTGAAGAGTTGGAATGGTCGCATAATTCCATTCACGTAATTTCACAGTTAACTCAATGCTTTAGTGAGTAAAGTTTCCTTTTTGCCTTCTCAATATTG
The DNA here is from genome assembly GCA_948243855.1 of Flueggea neowawraea. NCBI lineage: Eukaryota > Viridiplantae > Streptophyta > Magnoliopsida > Malpighiales > Phyllanthaceae > Flueggea > Flueggea neowawraea. The sequence continues at coordinate 9,556 of CAODLS011154281.1, forward strand.
CTGCTGTATACTTGTAGTAATTTATTTTAAGTGAGTTACATGCTACATGAAGTTCAACTTGTGAAGATAATGTTATTGTGTCCTTTTGGCTGATTTGATTTTGTATTCATCGATAATGAACGAAAAACAATTGCTTAAGATTACCACTTTCTTCACTGTAACATGGGCCATTAAGTCTTATCATCATCGCGTATGGTTTATCAAGCTGCTATTTGAAGAGGTTGAAAATACACAGCTGTGTAGAAATCCACACAAAATAACAATTTAGATTAAACAAACATATGCATAACAAGAAGCCAACAAAAGTACTTTTTAGTAGTACGCAGCTCAAACTGCAGCTGCCCAAGGCTCACATCACTTAGGTGTGGGAAGAGCTTAAGAGAGCCAACCTTTAATTTTAGGTCTTGGTGTATTGAAGTCTATTATTTGCAAATTCATTGAAAATATAACGGCAAGCTTATGTCAGGTTGTTACACTAAACAATGGATTCATTGTATTTGTATATATTAATTGAATGTTACATTCTATGTTCAAGCCCCTATAATTAAATTGTAAAGCTTGAAACCTTAAAATTCATGGAAATTGGACTGTAAAATCTAATGGCATTGTCTTATTTCACTGACCAGTTTATGCTGGATGTAGCTAATGCTATGGTTGGTCCACGAGCATGGATAGGAGGGCTGTTTAATCGCTCCAACACCAAACGTAGTGGGAAGTTTCTTCACTACCCCTTGACTCCTGTTCAGGTAAACATGTCTTTTCTTGGCCTTTTTTTGGTTATTCATGGATTGACGGGCACTATTTCTTTCGTTTTGCGTTTCTAGTTAACAAGTTCAAAAAATTAATTAATCATAGGATGGCATTTTGGGTTTATATAGTAGGAAATTGGTTGAGAATGTTTGATGCCAGTTTAGAGAGTTTATTTGTATAACAACAAAAAACTATAATCATTATCAATATTGCTCCAATTATAATTTATTATGTTTTTTCTGACTCTTACTGAACTGTGGGATGCTCTTTAACTTCTTGCAGGAGCAAAGATTCCAGAAGCTTCAAGAACCAATACAAAAACCTTTTGATGAGACTCGTCCTGACCATCAAGTATTTTCCCATTCTCCTTAATAGCTCTTGCAATTTCATCTTCAATTTTATCCTTTTTGTGCTGCTGCGAATATTTTCCTTTCAGAATAATAAGAATTCTTTTCAGCTTTCATTCAAAACTATGACAGCTGAAGAGACACTTGACTTTGTTGGAGAACAAATTGATTCCTTCTCTCATCTTTATTCATTAAATTTCATATATAAACAAGAAGCTTATGAATAATTAAAAGAGAAATTATTTCAATCGCAACCTACAAATAGAACATTATCTTTATATGTTGTTCATAGAAGTGTTAGAAAGAAGCATAATTGGATTTGAATTACATGTGAACCAGGTTGCGGAATTTACAATTCATACTTTTGATAAGTTTACTCACCGTATTTATGATATTGCTGGTGGGTTTTCTTTCATTTAGCTGTTTCTCATACAATGACATCTTATTTCCTTCTTTTCACCTGTTTCTAAGAGAGAATAGAATGGGTGAAATAAAAGACTATGGGCTGTACAATGGTAATGCCAAGAGGGGAAAAAAAAATAGTATAGCAGATGCAATTTCATTCTTTGAACAATGAAAGCGACCCTAATTCATGGGTGTAGCCTCCTCTTACATGAATTTGAGCATTCTGAGAATAATGGTTAAAAATATGTGTCCTTCAAGAAAATTTTCAAAAAATAAAAATACATGATCTTCAACCATATATTAAAGATTACCTGAATAAAAAACTAGTAAATTGGACGGTGACACAAAAGCCCGTACTGGCATTTTACTGGAGGACAATGGTTGGAGTTCTGTTTTTACGACGTACATAGTGATCATTTGTGATTTTACACTTTGTGAATGTATTCTTGTCCAATATCATGTCAATACAGCTGAATCTCACTCTTGCTTTATTTCCATTCTTAAGGAAGCACTTAAATCATTATGGAATGCAGCGTTTCCAGACATTGCTTTAAACGGCCTGATCTCTGAGCAGTGGAAAGATATGGGGTGGCAAGGTCCTAATCCATCAACTGACTTTAGGTGAAGTACTGTTATTTCTTTCTTGTATGTAATGCATATTTTTCTTTTTTAATTTCCCTCTCAGGGAGATCAACTTGGGTGTCAAGGGAGTTAGTGTATGCAGTTTATAGCGAATCATTTTATTTCAAAATCCTTCTAATCAAAGATGACCAAGGATGAAGAAAAAAGGAAAATAATTTACTACATGTGACAAGAATTGCTTTGTTGCGCTAATATTATAGGTTTTGTGATATTTTACTATACCAGTTCATTGAACCAACGAGCCCATTTTGATTCCTGCATTGCATTTGGGAATTTGGATAAACCCTCTCATCTAATAATTTTATTTTAGGGGATGCGGCTTTATCTCTCTTGAGAATTTGTTGTTCTTTGCTAGGACATACCCGTTAAGTCGTATTTAAGCCCACAAATAGTTAAGCAACAATTGGCCCTCCCTCAATTTGGAGCCTCTAAATATTTCTTTTAGCTCTGGTTCTTCAATTTTAACAACTGAGTTTTGATTATTACTGATTCTATGCAAATACAAAATGAAGGTGTCTTTTCGTAGGTTATTGTTCAAGCAGGGTGGAGAAAGAGCAACTTGGGAATACCCGTTTGCTGTTGCTGGCATTAATGTATCATTTATGTTGATTCGGATGTTGGACTTACAATCAGGTTTGAGGACATATTTAGTTTACACTATAACAAAACGTAAGACATTTTTGTTCTTAACAATTACTAGAAAAGAATAGAAAAAGGAAATATCATAGGAAGGTTGTGACAGTAAGTGTATACATTGAAAATCAAGTTTCTTGTGCTTTTTTCGTGGTATTTCCAACTGAATTATATACTTGATGTTCGTTTGCTTCACTATGTTTTGACTGATAATTCTTAAAACATGAAACGATTTTTATCGGACATCGTTGGCATCATTGTCTTCCACCCGTTGCTGGTTCATGTATTGACAGAGTGAGTCTCTGATCAAAGAAAGTTCATTAATGTTTGTTATCATGAGCCATCTGAAAGTTCAAAATTTCTAATGTT
>CAODLS011154338.1:0-17591 GCA_948243855.1 Flueggea neowawraea
CACTCTCACTATCACTCCTCTACATGATTCATGACATATCCAATCATAGCCTTTATTGTTACCCTGTTACGGATAACGTTTGACTAAGTCAAAACATGCAATTCCTCATGTAGGAGTCGATAGTGAGTTTCAGTCAGAGGACTTAAACATTACCACTGCATGAAAGCTTCTTTATGACAATGATCCATGAAGAGCTTTCATAGCGGGCTAGTCCAATACATGTTCTCAAACATGTATCTATGTTCTAAGTTGATATCTCATATCCATAATCAGTAAAATGTGCGACGACACTAGTAGAGAGAGTAAGTGCAGTGAGTGAGTGACTGAGTGAGGGTAGAGAGTGAAAGAATGACTGTCGACTGGTGTGGGTGTGGCGGTAGAGAGAGTGAGTGACCAGTGAGGACTGAAGTCTGAGGAGAGTGAAAAATTGAGCTTTTATTTTAGGGTTTCTTAAACATGTCAGCGGGTTGTAAACAGGTCGAGTAAGCTGTTAACCCGATTATGTTAAACGAAATAAACGAGTTATAAACGGATTACCTGGGTTGAATCCGTTTAAGCGTATCTTTTTCGTGTCATAAATAAGTCCAATCGGTTTATGACTCGAACCTATTTATATGAAGCCAAAACCCGTTTAACTTCGTGTCAAGTCAAGTCGTGTACAAAATGGTCAGCCCTAGCCGTGGCTTGGTAGCTCCACTGGTTGAGCACCTCTCCGTTGATGATGATGTATGCAGTGCGAGCCGACCGACATGCATAGGTGCGTTTAGTGCCTCCTCCTAATGAGTTGAGGCCTAATAAAAAAAAATTGCCAACTATACGTGCTATCACAAGTAACAAGAGAAGGGTGGATCATATTTAACTATTGATGAAGAATTAGAAGATCTAACATTCATAAAAATTATAGTTTACAAAAATAATTTCCATAATATACATAAAGCAAACACAGAATAATTAGGCATATGAAACATTTCATTCTTTCATTCATGTTTATATTTCATTCTGAATCTACATATTAAATTTCCAAATCATAATTCCTTAACTTATTTTTCCTCTTCTTAAACTCATATTTGCAAAGGCAACATGCATTAATTATTACATTCACTCAAAAATTCATATTATCAATATTAATACAATTTCTCATATCATACATAAAGGTTTGTATTTTTTAGCCAATAAAAAGGCTATGTTTTAAAGGCTTGTATTTTTTAGCCAATAAAAAGGTTATGTTTTAAGCCATTCTAGGATTTCCCAGCCGACATAAAAGAAGATATCGACATCCTCAGCCTCAACCTCAATAAATATTGCAAGTTATAGATCAATTTTTTTAAATTCATGGAAACTACATATATAATTCAGAGTATTTATGTAATATTCTTCCAATCTGTTGTCCTCTAAAATTTCTTATCATTACACATTACTTTTTCATCATTAAATATTAATTCTATTTAGTATATTTCAATAATTAAAATGTTTCATAATTTGCGTCGGTGTGAAATAACAGCTCGTTATAAAATAATACGGATATTACTTATTGGTTATTCAATTGCCAGAAATATCCTCCATGAAACAATATTACATTTGAATGAGTCATTGTAAAATACAGTTAAAACTTAAAATCAATTACAACTGGTCAATTATTCTTTAATGCACATATATTAATGTGACAAAAACTTGCGCATAAACAAAGGAGGCGGGCTATTTGAGGTTACGGAAACCTAATTCCATCACACTCATTAGTCAACAAAACTCTTTGTGGAAAAAAAAAGCATATAAACAATTACAACTAATTGCAAAGCATTAATGTTCACCGTGAAGCAGTAGAAGATGAATCATGTTCTGAAACATTCTGGATCAACTGCCTAGGAGGAGCAGCCATGGCAGCTTTGATGATTGGTTTGACCTTCTCCACAAGCTTTATAATCCCAAAAAACATGAAACGGTAAAGCAGAACCATTCCAAACAGGATAGCAAGATCAACCCACTTGGAATAACCCATTTCCACTTGCCAAACACTCCTCAAAATCTCATCACCACTAATGGTGGCAGGCCCTCCAAGTTGATTATTAGGGAAAGTCAAACCTTGGAATTCATTCTTGTAAAAACCCTGATTAGCATACTTGTGGAATGCAATGTAGTACATTGGGTATTTCCAGAAAGGTTTGGGAAGATCGTTTGGCAATCGGAAAAACCCGCCGTTTAGCATCATTACGCCCTGAATTCCAGCACCGGTGATTATTCCCATCAGGAAGTCCGGGACTATGCTTGCAACGATCATCATAAGGCTTTCGACTAGCAACATACAGGCGAAAAGTAGGAGTGCAAAGTAAACAAAGTGTCCGAAACCACTTTGTAGGTGAACTAAGTAATATGCTATTGCTCCAGGGATCAGTGAGATCAGAAGTAGATATGGAATTGATGAAAATGTGTTCCCGAACACAAATGCTCCTACTCCATAATGTCCGTTTAATCGTTCTCGTCCGAAGATCTGAATAGTTAAAATACCAATAACGTTAATTTAATTTTTATCAAAGCCTGTCCCTTTAGTAGAGGAGGCGAATCTAGCACCATTAACTTACGAGTCTATCTGTAACGTTTCAAAGTTAATTAAAAAAAAAAAACTAACCTTCATGTCTTCTACAAAAGAAGGGAATCCACCAATGGCCATGAAAGTCAAGAACGCAGCAACAAACATTAACATTGACCCTCTAGCCTGAAAACAATTAATTAGTGGATTAATTACAGATTTCATAACCATGATCACACAATTACTAATTGGATGTATTTATAATTAATTTACCTGGATTGAGCCATAACTGTGACCAATGTCATAGTAGATGGTTCCAACACATAAACACAAAGCAACATAAATTGCTAGACGAAGCCAATAATAGCCAAGGTCACGGTACATGTTCACGAATGATCTTCTTGTAAGAACAAGACATTGTGTGATGAAGCTTGCTTGACTTCCTTTCTTCGCTAGGGGACCGCCTCTCTTTAATTACAACCAAAAACATCATATTAAATCACAATAAATAAATTCTCAATCATTCCATTATTTTCAATATTTGGGTTTGGAATTTGATACCTGTTGGTTAATGTAGTTTACTCTTTGTTGAACTTGGTGGCAAGTACGTGATGATTTGTATGACTTCACAAGACTATTGATTGCCTCTTCCGTGTTTCCGGGATAACCAACACCTTGTTCAATGTCCTGATTTCGATGGCAAAACATAAGTTAGTAAATTTATAGATCTAAAGACGACACGAGAAAATAATTACTTATATATGGAATGACATAGATCGTTTGCTTCTTAATCAGAAGTCTCGACTTTAAACGTTCACCATAAACATTGTAAAACCAAGGACCACAAGTTGTATGTAAAATAAATGTAAATAGTAATTAACTTACCACATCAAAATCCTTATTGATGGTTCTAAGATAGTGATCAGATGGGTTCCTCAAGGTAGGGCAGGGAAAGCCACTTGAAGCAAAAAACTGCACAAAAAAAAAGTTGGTAAACAAATCAAAATTAAACTACCATAAAAGAAATAATAAATCATTCGAACGCATCCAAACCTGTTCTGCCATTGAAACAGGACCAAAATACACAGTCCTGCCAGAGGAAAGAAGGCAAAGATTATGAAAAAGCTCGAAAACTTCACTGCTAGGTTGATGAATCGACGCCACAACAGTCCTTCCATCTTGCTTGGCGAGTCTAACAATACGGCTTATGACATGGAAGGAAGCTGCACTGTCAAGTCCACTAGTGGGTTCGTCAAGGAAGAGAAGCTTTGGTCTCGTCAGGATTTCTATGCAAATACTAACTCTCCTTTTTTGACCTCCACTCAGGCCTTTCACACTCCATCCTCCGATTCTGGTATCCATTGCGTCTTGTAAACCCATTTCTCGTATTGTCATCTCTGCTCTTTCCCTTTTCTCGGACCTGGACATTGAATCCGGAAGTTGGAGCTGTGCGGAGTAGTATACTGCTTCTCTTACTGTTAAGGTTGTCATTAGTGTATCATCTTGAGTCACATAGGCCTGGAACCAAGAAAGAAACAGTTTTTTTTTTGTCAATTGTATTATACATCATCAATTCTAAAATTCAAAGTTACACAAAAATGACGACGTATGAGAAAATCATTTTATAAGTTTATTTTATTCACTGGTATTGAGGAATTAAATTGACAAATTCTCAATCCCTTAATATTGAATACGACTTGATCAGGACCAATATGCTTATAGCTCATTAGTGTCTGCATGATAGAAATTTGAGCATGAAGTAATTAAACATTTTGTTTATTAAATTTAAACAGCTCGTTGTTTGAAATCAATTAAAAGTTGAATTATTAAATTAATGGACTATTTAAACAGCTATTGAAACCGAAACGCACGATTCAACGACAAAAAATGTTTTTGCCACTGAATTTCTCACCACCGAGTAAACTTAGCAGCCAAAGTTCTAAGAAATTTTGTGGTCAAAGGGTGATCAAGTCCGAGTCTATTTGATGTGAAAGGGATCAGAAGAAAACAATTATGCCGAAAGAGTGATATAATTTCTTACGGAACCAGGCAAAAAAAAATCTTACGGAAGTTCCAAATGCAAGTCTCTCCCTCCGGCCATTGATAAGGATCTCTCCAGTTCGGACCGTATTAGAGCCTAATCTTCCTGCACCACGTTAATTTCACAGTAATTTGTCAGTGAATCATTAGAAAAAAAAATTAAAATGAGCGGTATAACTCACTATTACAGTTTGCAGATGCCCATAGTGATTGATAATTTAATTAGTATACACTTTTATACCTGCCAATGCATCTAAAAGAGTTGACTTTCCGCAGCCAGAAGGACCCATAATCGCCAACACCTCACCAGGTTGAGCATAACCGGTTAACCCTTGCAAGATTGCTCGGGGACCACGTCTGCCATCTGGCACCGTAACCCACAAGTCCTTCCACGTCAAGAAAATGCCATTCTTCCCAACATTTCCTTCCTCAAAAACCAATTCTTTTTCTTTTCCAACAGCTGGTATGTCCATTTCAGCACTCAAAGACGGAACTTTCTCATGATTGTACTCAAAACTGGACCGAGGCGGTTCATGATCATGGTCAGGTCTCGCCAAGGCAGTGGTGAAGGGGAACATTTTGTCCATGCTAGTGGACCGACCGTCCTCCTCCGAGACTATGCTTTGCAACTCCAATTCGTCGGCGGGGGAGTTGTGGTGGTGTTTCGGAGGTGGCGAGTTTTTTGGACTTGGACTCGGAGTCCATCTGGGAACATTAGCATTTGAATCCATGCTAAATTAGCAAAATCAACAAAATGGAATTTGAGAGAGATTAATATTATGTTTCTTGCTTTTTTATTTTTTTTGGTTTGGCTGTGAAGATGGTGAATATGAGCTTCATACGGAGGCATATTTATAGGGTTTTTTGAAGGGTCAAGCTGATGGCTTTTGAATGTCTACTTGACGGACTTGAGAACCATTGTGTGAATTATTATCAACCTAGTGGGAAAGCTTAGTTACGCATTAAATTAATATGAGACGTAAGAGACCTTAAAGGAAGAGAGGAATTTTTCCAAGAGGTTAGCGTGGTATCTTCTTATTGAGGCCACGCGTAGTATATCACTTGACTAGAAGAATGTCAATAATGTGCACCTTTTTTCTTTCTCTTCAATACTAAGAGCTTAATTTGCTTCCAAGCTATTCAATTTTAAATGAAAACTTCTTATTGGTGGAGATTAGGTAGAATAGAAGAATATTTTAGCTTCTACATTTGTTGTCAATTCATTTTATATTGATCCCATCCCATCCAGTTAGATTTCTAAAAACGATTTTAATACCAATATTAGTAAAATACAAACCCATTTTAGCTCATAATTATTGATCTCTTTTTCATCGAATTAAGTGTAAATTATTATGAGATCATACCAACAAATTAACCTTCACGTTTTTTTAGGTAAAGCGAGTTAATCTTGGCTCGCATACATGATCATTTACCAATTCTTTGTGAATATCACTATGGATTACATTACATTGCAAGACTTTATGCATTAATTTAAGATTAGATCTCGCATATTATAGGTAGATAATCTTTATTTGAGGAAGTCTTGAATGAAAATTGCACGTGAAAGTTATTTTCCGGTTTGCATAAAAAATTCCGGTCTATTCATATTTTAGAAATTAATGATATTGTTCTCGTGTCAAATCTTTCGTTCATATTTCTATTATTAAATCTCCATTCTTAATTATGGAGAGGCGTATTAATATGTTGACGATAATGCATGAAGCGATAATTAAAAGAACTCATAAATTGACACAAAAAATTAATATCACTTGAATTGACACGTAGAGCGGTGCTATGGGTATCCCAACCGGTTTCCGATTTCCATGGTAGTTATCATTCCATTTTTCCCCTCTTTTTTAATCGTCAAAAATGTTACGTTACCAAAAAGCGATAAATTTAATTAAAAAAAAGAGATAAAGTATTCAGGACTCGTTTAGCGTTACAATATATATCATAGATCATATAATATTTTGTAATGATTAATGATAAATGAATAATAAAAAAATAGAGATATGATACATTTTTTAAATGTTATATATTATATATTCTACAAAATATGTTATATGCTATTTTTAACAAATGAACTTTCAATAAAAAAGAGATTAATTTGGAGTTCACCAAAATATAGGCGTCGGTCTTATAGATTTTTTTTATCGACTCAGCCTTCCACGTTACCATCACAAGATTTTAGTGGCTCAGAATTTTAATTTCTTTCCCAAAGAAAAGGACAACCTTTTCAAATTTCTTGGTTAAACGAATGAAATCAATAAAAGAAAAGTCAAACATAAACCTATCACCTCATGTATCAAAGTCAAATCATAAACTTATCTATCATGATATATACGAATTTTTAACTTATGACTCTGAATAAGAAATGCTATTGTTGCCGACTCAACAACAGTTAATGCAAATAAATTAATGACTGAAAGAACATAATTACAAATTATATGCTTTGGTTCTCTGAATTTTGCATTTACGCAATCTCTACCAATAATTCTAGGATTTATAATTCTTTAATTTCACATTTAAAAAATGTCTCAGTCCTTAAAAGAAAATTATAATCTCATTCACATTCTCAGAAATAAAGAGAAAGTGACGATATTAATGTTATTCACATGATTCATTATGGAACTTTTCGTTGGCTAATAACAGAACACGGATTCATTGCGATACGCTATCTATTTTTTAAGCAGGCATGATATCTTAACTGTCTCGTTTGGCTTTTCATTTTTTTCATCAAACTTGTGAGGTGGGTTAAAATGTATTAGCTGTTCTTTAGTGTGTTGTGTGATTGTTCAACATTACTATTGGTTTTGTTTTTTCTTTGATAATTGATTTTGTTTGCTCTTAGTGATAACTGTTCATCATTATAATGGTTTTCTAAACGCTGAAGATGGTTCCATAAATAATTAATTTTAAGGAATTAAACTCATGATCTTTTAGTACTAGATACAATTGCAGTTAGCTAGAATTATTTTCAAGATTAAAAATTTGTACGTATTAAATTATATTAAAAAAATAACTTTTAAATCGAGAGACTTAATATATTTTGTAAATGAGTTCCTATACTTTGAGACCATTTTAATTTTGTCTCTCACGTTAATTTAGTGTTAATGGTATTAAATTCGTTGAATAATGAATAAAATAACCTAATTTATATGCTAAATTTAGAAAACACTTTTCTAAATTCATGGTACAATGAAAATAATTTTAATATCATTCGAATATTTATATATCGATTTCTATTTGTTAAAATAGAAATTGATATATATTCAATCAATTCCAAACCAACCAAATATAGACGTTGGGAGAATTTCAAGACGAGAGAAAAAAATAGGGTCACCATCAGAAGCTGATTTTTGCTGGACGAGTTTGATTAGACATGTTTTCACTGTCCAAAATTCCACATTGGTCCCATTGCCAGCCAAAATCTTCGATTACGTGCGAAAATTATTTCTCACGTAATTATCTAATTTCAACCCCTAGTTAACTACTGCTACGCAATATTGTCTTTCTTTTTTCCATTATTTTCCCTCTTAATTCTCTCAAGACTCAAGAGAATACCAAAATTCCAAGTCAACGGTAAATAGATGTGCTTGTTTTGAAAGTTGAATACTCCATATTGCTAGAAGAATTAATTAGTAGAATTTAAGGTTATGCAGTAGTTGAAAATTTTGCAAAATGTGATTAATTAGTCTTAATAAGATTATTTAGTTTGTGCTACACATGGGTTGAATTGATCAATGCATGTGATTAACATAATTGACTGCTTCCATTCGACTGTTCCAGCACCGATTGACTGCAGTCCGCGTTCTGAAACAATGGGTAGGACGTGTGCATACTTGTGCTTACCAGAATTGGACTTTTATTTTTAAACAGTGGGTTTAGTGTTTTTTCTCTTTGTTTATCGAAAATATATATTGTTTACGTACTATAAGTTCACATTTATTCAGTTTCAGAAAAAAATGTTTACATTTATTTGTTAAGAATAACATATAACATATTAGGTCATCTCCAAACGAGACGCAATTTGTCACTGGATTTTGGTGGTTTGTAACGTAGAAACCTAAATTTGGGTTCTACACTACAAACTCCATTCGTAGGGATAAATTTTGCTTTTTTATTTTTTTATTTTCTTTTTCTTTTTTGATTTTTCTCTTTTGTTGTATAAATGTTAATTTATGTTGTGATAGTTTTGGTTATGGTATATTTGTACATTTAATCAATAAATTTATGTACTAAATTAAAATTAAATTCCATTAATAATTTATAAATAATAGTTAAAATATAATAAATATAAAATGTCACTACCCGTTTCGAGACCATGACGACGTATGAGACGAACCGTCTAAGGGAGCCCGACCCATCTGATATAAGCCTAAAAAATTCAGAGATATTACCCAATTTGTTCATTTATCAAAATATTTATTAAACTAATTTATAAGATAATAAAACAATTCATAAATATAATAAAATATTTTCAACAAAACAAGTTGTAGTTTACTAAATCAAATGTAGTTGTAAAAGAACAATAATAACAATAATATTTTAACCAAATATTGAATACAAAATTTTACCCAATAACACAATAGTCTATCGGTGTGGAGCTCTAAAACAAAGCAGAAGGAGACCGACCCAAAATGCCTCACTAACCAAATCAATAAACTCATCACTGAGTATCTGGATGTCAACAAGTCATCGAGATCAAAGAGATTACCTGCAGGATTAAATCCAAAATATATAGAAAAAGAAAATAAAGGGGGTGAGAACCCAATAGGAATGACACTCCAGAATGCTTCATATGTGCCTCATAAAGACAGTTTTGAAAACAGTTCAAAATATCAAATGTAGGTATAAATAAATCTATACATACATATATACGCTAATACATAATAGCGTTTAAAACCATTTCAAAAACGTTTGCAATCAAAGCAAACAGCATGCACGAAAACGTCGTGATAATAGTCATAATAGTACCAGTTTCAACATTATAGTATACGTAATATGGGATCAAAGCAAAGGTGTGTATATAACATCGAAGTCAAAGATGATGTGGTATGCGCCAATAGAACTCATACGTCATTATAAAACTCACATACATCAGAGGACCCTCACATACGTCACCAAGCATCTCATGTACATTATCGGGGAGAGAGACAAATAGAAATGGGTGTGGAGTTGACTTAAAAAGGCAGAAATGATGGCAGAATGGCAACGGCATGAGCTGCTTTGACAGACGAATAAAAGAACAAACATAAATTGCTGAACTGTTGTCACCGAACGACACCTAAGCAAAGCAGACGACCGAAGCAAGTTCGCCCAACACTGAATGACAGCACGCACGACTACCAGACGAAATATAGCTTGACTCACCTACACAGACGCATTTTCGTCCCTCTTCCTATCATTCTGAATTTTCTTTCATTTTTTGATCGAATCCCATTTAATTAATCAACTCTAATCACTTCCAAAACCCCATTAATCACTCAATTAACATCTAAAATACAAAATTAACCTCTCGATCATCAAGATAAAAATTTAATAATTAATAATAATAATAATAAAATAAAAATTACCGGAATAATTATCCGGAATGAGTGGAATATTACACTTATAGAGACCCAGCACACGTGCGCGAATCGATAAAAATACGGACATGGACAGAAATAGTGACTTACATACGTAAGACACTTCTTACGTACGTAATAATACATCTTAAGTACGTAAGAGGTTTCTTATGTATGTTAGAATACGTACGTTATATGTATTCTAACGTACGTAAGGATCACTTTTCCCCTCCTCTTGGTTTGTTTTCACTTCCAAACTTATTCCGAATCATGTCCAATGTTAATCAACACCTGACCTTATGAAAATGACATGTTTAAAGGTTCAAAGACATCTATAAACTCTCCAAACATCCTTAAACATCTAGGATCATCAATCCAGACTTCAATTTACTCCAAAGATCAAATCAAACTAGATCACAATGCTACAGGAACCACAACTGAAACGGGCAGAGTATTACAAGTATTGTTAGAATTAGGATTGAAAATGTAAATGTAATTGTCTTGGTTGTATTAATAAATTACCTTAGTTGTGGAATCAATATAAGTTTGTGTATGACACTTTAGAAGATAAAGTCCTTGATCAAATATTGTCATGTCAACGTCATGTGTTCCATCTGAGATGTCACGACTAGTTTCCGAGCCATGACCAGCGTACGAGGTGAACCGTCTATTGAAACCCGACTCATATCGTATAAGCCTCAAAGATCAAAACCAAAACTAATTTATTGAAAACAACACTAAAACCATTTTCAAGGTTAGAGAATAGAAATTCAAATTTAATTAAAACAGAAGTTGTATCAATAATAATAAAATTTTTGATAAAGAATGGATCATGTTTAAAATACTAAATAGGTATACGATACATACACCCACAAGATTACCGGTGTGGAGCAACTAACAAGGTAATAACTGAGCTCGAACAAAAGGGCACTGACTATGACTGCAGAATGCCTCACTGAGTGTCGAGAACTGGTATATCATAATCAACAAAAATACCTGCAAATGAGAATATAGGAAAATAGACAGAAAAGAAAAGGGTAAGAATCCCTACTGAGGAGACGACACTCCAGAGTGGCACCAGACCTCACGTAAACTATTTTGAAAACTTTTAAAAAGCTTCACATGATGATATAAGTATATATATATATATACATGCTAGGTACCAAATAGTAGTTCAAAATTCATTTCGAAATCGTTCGCAACCAAGATAAACAGTAAACAGGCAATCGTATGAAAACATTTATTTAAAAATCATAATTTTTATTTGTAAATCATAAGTCGCAACTATCAAATTATTCTTTTCAAATCATTTAACACAAAAATCCAAATGTTTATTTTCAAAACATATAATATCAAACAAATCTATCATATGACCAATATCAAAATCATTTTGAGATTTAAAACATAGTTTCAGAGTTAAAACATATATCAAATATATGGGACCAAAGCAAAGGTGTGCATTTTGCACTAATAAAAAAGGTAATGTGGACTCCACCATTAACAAAAAACAAATAATGTGTTGGATCAGAACACATGGCTACCAACATCCCTGGTAGTTGGAATTTCTCAATCAATATCAAATCATGTGTTGGATCAGAACACATGGCTACCAGCTGCCCTGGTAGCTGGAATATCTCAAAGCATTGGTATACCAAAGGTCACAATTTACCCCCATAACAGAGAAGTCCCATATAAGAAAACCAAAACATACTAATACATAGTACGAAAGCAAAATACGCAATTCAGCATCAAAATAAGAGGGAAGATATATAATATATATATATCAATTTTCAAAAAATAGTAGTGGTTACGCCACTGTCAAATCATGAAATGTCTGGTTTCATAAATTAATTGGAAGAATGAAA
The DNA here is from genome assembly GCA_948243855.1 of Flueggea neowawraea. Taxonomy (NCBI): domain Eukaryota; kingdom Viridiplantae; phylum Streptophyta; class Magnoliopsida; order Malpighiales; family Phyllanthaceae; genus Flueggea; species Flueggea neowawraea. The sequence goes on from CAODLS011154338.1 coordinate 11,997, forward strand.
TAAATAGCCTTTATTTCATATAAATACAAATTCATCTGAATATTTAAATGCAAAAAATTTATTTTTCAAAATACTCTAATGCACTGAACAAGGTATTCTCTACAGAGAATATCTCAAAAATTCAAAGCAGAGTGGTTATTACCAAAACCATAATAAATATCACAATAAGATACTTATTTTAAAATCATCAAAGTTTCCAAAGAAACTAAGTTTCCACAACAGCGGTTTCACTTAAGTCAAATTTTAGGATTTTCTATCCTTTAATTATTTCAGATTACATGCTATGATCATAGCACAACAAAAATATATAAGTTAGAGAGACACAACCTATGTGTCTGAAACTACCATTTCAGTCACTTGGATATCTAAGTTGAATGGCCCAAAGACGTATCACTGGCGGCTGGCTAACCTCGCTAACTAGGATACAAAGTTGAAACAATTTATCAAAGCAAAGTCAAAAACATGATGCTGGTACTGTGACAGTACCAAAATACATGGTATGCAAATACAGACGCAGACCCTCAAAGTCCCAGAAAATCCATCTCGAGTGAGAATTTATCACTCTACACCCAAAATCCAAAATCTATGTAAAATTATAATTTGGTCCTTGACCCATGTAAAATTACGCTTTAATTCCCGAGACTTGGTAAATTACAAAATGGCCCTCAGAATTTTTAAAAATTACTAATGAGTCCCCCAATTAGTCCGAATTCCTAAATGAGTCATCAAACTCTTAGAAATTATAAATCTAGACTTAATTCCTTGAAAGTACAAATCTAACCCGAAGTTTTCAAAAATTACAAATCTATTCGTTAAGTTTCTACAATTACAAATTTATACCTCAACATTCAGAAATTTCAAATCTATTCTAAACTTTCCATAAATTTAAAAACTAGACGATGGCCAAATTTTTATTCTAAAAATACGGACTTTTGATTCGACCAACAAAATCGAAAGCGAACACATACGTTGGTCAATCTCAACTTTAGGAACTTAAATATGCAACTGGTTTCTCCAAAACAACTCAAAATTGCTCAAAAATCAACAAAATCCGTTTAAACCCTAACCCATTCTCAAAACTCGTCAAATCTTATGATTCAAGGCTTGATTCTTGTTAATCTAACATCGAACAGTCATAATCTAACAACCAATAACATCCATTTCAACATAATCACGCAAATCCGAACCAAACATTCAAATTCATCCAAAAAGGGATTTCAAGATTAATGCATGAAAATGATGAAATAAGAGGAATGGAAGGTCGATGTTGAAATGTTCCCTACTATTACAGTCGGACTACTGTTTCATTCTGTTTAGTTTGGGATGTTAAGGATGTGAGGAATCTTGATTTTTAGGGTTAATTTCGGTTGGAAGAGTCTAAAGTGCGTTCTGCGTGCGTTGGAGATTTTGGAGGTCTTCTACGTGCTTAGAAGGTGGGTTCTATGTATGTTGATCGACGTTTGAGGTTGGCCGTGGATGTGCCTTAGCATGTCTGTGTGCGTAGAAGAGGTTCAGTATGCGTTGCATGTTACTGGAGCATGCACTGTGAGTGATAGGGAAGAACTGTGTACGTTGCACATAGTGGAACGTGCGTAGATCTTGGTCTGGAGGCCGGGTAATCATCAGATCAGCACGTTTGTGTGCGTTGAGGATGGTACAACCCACATAGATGTCGTACTACGTGCGTAGCATGAGTGCTGTGTACGTTGATGCACGTCTTTTGGAATGTTGTCAGTGCAACGTGGCATGTCAGTTGTGTGAGGCTATACATACCTTTCATCCGTTGTTTTTTCGTCAGAACTCACTCTTCATCACTAGAAATACTCTCTGAATCATCTCTTTCCATTTCCTTTGCTTATCTTCCTTTTCCTTGATTTCTTTTGGATTTTTAAGGTAAGAATTACTCTTTGATTCTTTCTTTTTCTTGATTTTGATCATGAATCAATTGTCTAGGGTTTAGCTAAGTTTTTTGGATGGTTTTGATTTCTGTATTTCTGAGGGTTTGGGAGTTGTTTGATGTTAAGTTATGATCGGTTGAGGTTGGGATCAATAGATTTTAGTTGGAAGTTTCGTGGTTATGAGATTTGGGTATAATCCGAGCTAGGGTTTGGATATTCATAGATTTCTGAGTTATTTAGAGTTGGGTTCTATTATATATTGATGAATATAGGTTATAGATACCATAATCATGGTTGGTTTGGATGGATTTAATGATTTGTGCCTTGAGGTGTAAATAATCCGAGATTGGGAATATTGATTCTCAATGATCATGATATGTTTTGGGAAAAAAGATGTTAGATTCATGTTTTTAAGGATGTTTAGAGCACTTGAGAGTGTTCAGTTAGCTAGGATTATCTCGGATGAGAGTTCGGCATATGCATTGCATTGTGTTCACGCATCCTATAAGACCACAATACCATATTTAATGATTCTTATGTTGTGTTTGTTACAGCATCTCGTGCTTTTCCGCACCAGTAGTCACCCACCAGCAGTCTTTGATTGTCTTCCTAGAGCTTGGGGCATCCAGGTGAGTGGATGACAGCTTCAGACACATAGGTTGTGTCTCGAAATTGTATACATTTTCTATGGTCCCATGATAAGTATATGATGCTTTCAGGAAAATAAATACTATTGATAGTATTTTACCAACGTGCATGTGTTTGCCTTAGGTGCAAACGATTTCGAAATATCTTCTTGGAAACCATACTATGTATATAGTGTATACGTATGTACACCTGTCGTATATCGCATGTGCTAGTTTTCAAATGGTTTTCAAACCAGTCTTTGTGAGGCACATATGACGCGATCTAGAGTGTTGTCACTCACTCACTAGGTTTGACCCCTTTATTTTTCTGTGTTGCCTTGTTTCTCTGTTACATATTGACTGGACTCGGCAGCATTTTGCATCTACGCCCAGTGAGACCTTGACGTTTTTGTTTAGTAGTGCCTTTTGGACGGGCTACTTCATATGTATTAGAGCTCCACATTCGATATGTTGTTGGGTTATGGGGTTTATGTTTTGTTTTTATATACTGATCTGCGACATATTTGTTTGTAAATATTATTTTCATATAAATGGATACGATTTTCCTTTAATGTTTTACTGAAAATGTTTTAATAAGAAATGAAAAGGGTAATTCTATGAGGCTTGTGGGAGATGAGCCGGGCTCCTATAGACTATTTGTCTCGTACACCGGTCATGGTCCGGAGACGGGCTGTGACAGATGTTACCTCAAGAGATGCCTAGGTGTGATGGGGAAGCAATGAGGAAGTGGGAGGATTGATTTGAGTGTGAGAGAGTGTTTAAATCGAAGTTGTAGATCAAAATTCACAGTTCACTGAAATAACAAAGCAACGTACGTCATTTTAACACTCAATGTACATTATACAGGTCACAACGTACGTCCCTAATCCATAGCGTACGTTATTATGCTTCCAGTAGCGCCGATTCTGAAAAACAAGGCACAACATACGACATACGTTTCAAGTGCACAATGTATGTTGCCCTTTACACAACGTACGTTGTCTGGATTTCTTCCAGATAATGTACGTTGGTAGATTCTACAACGTGCGTTGTGCACGATTAAGCTAACGTACTTAACTTCTTTTGCTTCCTCGCTTGCATCAGATCATTGTCGAGGCTTGACAACATCCAAGCTTACGAATTTGCATCCTTAAACACCTCAAAACATCATTAAACATTTAGGATCATCAATCAAAACTCTATTTTATTCCAAAGAACAAATCAAACTAGATCAAAATGCTACAGGAACCATAACTAAAACGAGCGGGGTATTACATGATGCTTGTAACCTTAAGTGAAACCTGCACATACATTGTTAAGATAATATAGGTTAGTCTATATAATTTGGGATGTGTAAGTTCATTATTATTATTTTTTTCTTTTGAAGTTACCTTGTTATGTAAGGGGTGTTTTCTTCACAAGTTTCGCAATATGTTTGTTCTTTCTCGTCTTCCAATATCTTTGTCTTGGAGTATCTTTTGCATGCGTAACATCATGGTTCTTTCTTGTTAATTATTGATTTAATCTTGACTTGGAATGCGACTTTGCATTGCAGTATTGTGAAAAGATGTTTGATGTTCTAAAATTTGTAAAAAAGATGTAGTTCACTAATAATTTACCTCGAAATTTGTCCATTAATAATTTCGTCTAAAGATATTTTCCTTGCTTTGTCTAGTTCGATAGATGGTCCATATAGATTTTTTTTTCCTTTTCGTTTGTTGTCATGGGGTTTGTCATGGGGTTGAAGCTGTAATGTCACATTGAAATTAGAACATAATATTTTTTTGTTTGAAAGTTGAAGATAATGGAAATACCTGTTTAGCAATTGGACAATTGACTCTATATCCACTTGTATTAGCAATGAATTTGTTTTTGTAGTCTTTATTTGAAATGCACCTATATGATATAATATATGTGGATCATGTAAAAATTGTGTAATACATGAAACACAAAATAGTTGTAACCGAGCAATTGATATTTGTTTACCTGGAAGAAACCCACTTAGAAAAGCTGTGACTTCATCATTAAAACAGCTCAGTAAACTAACATCTTACTAAATCAAAGCTATGTAACATATTTATTCTAGAACTCCAAGTAGAGAAGCTTAAGTGTTCATGATAATAGCAAAACCAACCCACTACGTGATAATATTAGAAAATCATTTGTTCTGTATTGCACAAATGAAGACAGAAATATCAATTGATGTTTGTTTGAGCAATCAACCACGAACAAACAAATTATAGATTGATACTGTAACATATTATTGATAATACGTTTAAGTTAGTAAGTCGGTTTGTTTTGGAGGGTGAAATATTTGTCCGTAATAATAATCCATATATATTTAATAGTTAGGTAGTTTTTCCTAACTTTTGATAAGTGGCATTCTATTTGTAATACCCGAATAATTTTTTAAGTATTTTTTGATAATTATATTTGGAGGAATTATTTTGAATAATTATTGGTGAATAATTATTTTTGTATAATTATTTTAAATAAATTTGGGTAAAAATTTGAATTTTTATTTTTGGTGATTAAAGAGTTAATTCTATATTTTTGATATTAATTGGGTGATTAATGAAGGTTATGAGTGATTTGAAAGTGATTTATTAATTGAAAAATTGTTGGAAATTGAGAAAGAAAAACCTGAAAAAAAAAGAAGGGGTGACTTTCGGTTGGGTTATTCACTGGTTTGGTTTATCGGGTTGGTCCACTGGTTTAACCGATTGGGTTGATTCATACTAAGTTGGCTTGGTTTATTTTTGTGAAATGGTTTGGATTTTGAAGATGGCTGCAAATCCATTAGTGGGTTGATTGAGTTCTTTTTATAGGCTGGTTTGGTTATGTTTGATTTTGAATTGGTTCGGTTTTGACTACTGGGTTGGTTGGCTGGTTCGGTTCGACTGGTTTGGTTTGGACTGGTCAGTGTGTTCGGTTTGGCTGCTGCTACCCCTTCTCTTCTTTTAAACCAGACCCGATAGTACCTTTCTTCTTCCTCTTCATTCTTCTTCATTTAACAAGCTTCAAACCCGATTCTCTTCCACTCCTTTGCTTTCCCGTTCGTTCCTTTTCAT
>CAODLS011154523.1:0-11108 GCA_948243855.1 Flueggea neowawraea
TACATCCACTACCTAAGTCTCACTTAGGATTTCCACTATCTCGAAGATTGATTCCAGCTCAATCCAACAAAGCCTTACACTAAGGTTGATTATGGCTCACATCTCTAAAGCCAACAAAGTTGATTGCGGCTCACACATCTAAAGCCAATAATTTGATTGCGGCTCACACCTCTAAAGCCTAGACAAGGTTGATTCCGGCTCATACCTTTAAAGCCGTACAATGTTATTTTCTCTAGGCTTACAACAAACCTTTCTCACTCTCAAAGAGTATACAAAATGTTTGGGAGTTGAATCCATATGATCATCCATATTTTTCTGCCCTTCCTTGATGTATTATAGCCATTCCACGCCATATAATCATTGGAGTTGAAAACTATGCGTTGGCGTGCATTTATAGCCATTATAGTCTGGAACCATGGATTACTCGAGTGACCATAATTGCTTACTCGAGTGAGCCACCCCTTGGATCACTTGAGTGACCATTTTTTGCTTACTCGAGTGAGCAGTTAAAACTGCAGCCCCTGGAACTCTTCCTTACTCAAGTGACACATTCATTTGCTTAAGTGAGATGATAACGATCATGTTTAAATGCTCAAGAATCCAACTCAATTTTTTCCATCATCAAAACATAAAATGATCATAATATTGATCACCCTTGATCCAACAATCTCCCCATTTTTGATGATGACAAAACTTTCATGAATTTAAGCGCTACATGAAAGACAATGAATTTGATCAATAATTTCATCCTTGTCAAGAGGTTAGAAAAAAAAAATTAGGAGATCATATAAAAAATTTTAAAATTTTCACTCTCCCTATGAAAAACAATTTGTGCATCATTTCTCCCCTATCAAAAATGATTTGAGAAAAAAATTTTAAAAATTCCTTTCTCCCCCTATATAAATCAAAACAATATAAAAAAATGAAAGGCATCGAGGAAAGTGGAAAGATAGTACCAAAATTGGTATCTCCAATAATGTAGGATATTTGCTCCAAAGATGTTAAACCTTCTTGAATGGAGACCCTCTCTAATACCACTTGTTGAAGAAATTTTCCAAGGATGCCTTGGTTGAGTTTGGAGAGCGGAAGATAGTTGAGGTAAGAGAGAAAACAACACTAAGATTTATAGTGGTTCGGTCAACCATGCCTACGTCTACTACCTAAGTCTCACTTAGAATTTCCACTATCTCGAAGATTGATTCTGGCTCAATCCAACAAAGCCTTACACCAAAGTTGATTACGGCTCACACCTCTAAAGCCAACAAGGTTGATTGCGGCTCACACCTCTAAAGCCTAGACAAGGTTGGTTCCGACTCATACCTTTAAAGCCTTACAATATTGTTTTCTCTAGGCTTACAACAAACTTTTCTCTCTCTCAAAGAGTATACAAAATGTTTAGGAGTTGAATCCATATGATCATCCACATTTTTATGTCCTTCCTTAATGTATTTATAGCTATTCCAAGCCATATAACCATTGGAGTTGATAAACTAGCGGTTGGAGTGCATTTATAGTTATTACAGTTTGGAACCATGGATTACTTGAGTAACCATAATTGCTGACTCAAGTGATATCACTCGAGTGACCATTTTTGCTTACTCGTGTGAGCAGTTAAAACTACAGCCCCTGGAACTCTTCCTTCTCGAGTGGCACATTCATTTACTCGAGTGAGCCGATACCGATCATGTTTAATTGCTCAAGGATCCAACTCAATTTTTTCCATCATCAAAATATAAAAGGATCCTAATATTGATCACCCTTGATCCAACATGCTCAAGCCCAAACTTCATTGCCAAAACTTGCTCTCCCTAATACTGAGGAAGTGCATACTTACTCAAGTCCTTGAACTTATCTTCATACTCTATCACTAACATACTCGGGCCCTGAAAAAAAATATTGAACTTATTTGCCTTCCTGTCCCTAATGCTCAATGGAAGCACAAACATAATAAGCTCATTCTTAAATCTGGCCCAACTAAAATCCACATGAGTCTGCAAAACCTACCACCACCGAGCTGTTTTGGCCAGTCAAAAGAAATGCAACGAGTCTGGCCTTACTGGCATCATCAGTAATGCGCGAACACTAAAAAAACTTTCAATCTCCAGAAAGAAATCATGGGGATCCTCTATCATCCCTCTAGAAAACTTAGGTGGATTGAGCTTCAAGAACCTATCCAGCAAAGTATCATCTTTAGCCATTAGTGCGATATGAGTAGCTACTGTGGGCACCTCATGATGAGGTTGAGGAACAGGTGGTTCCATAGGTGGAACTGGTGCAGCTATAGCTGGCGGAACTGGCTGACCTCCAACAGCCTGACCGATCAAAAACCTCTTAATATGCTTAAGAGCCAAAGTAAATTACTCTATGGAATCCAACTGAGGTTGGGGCTGGGGTTGGGGAGCTGACGCTGCAGCCTTCGATGCGCTTTATGAATGATGCGAATCCACAACAAACTAAGTGGTAGCCTCAACAGGCACGCGCCTAGGTCTACTAAGAGGTCGTCGACCACCATGTCGATCCACCTTTACAGAGAACAGACAAAAATGACTTATATGAAAATGTCAGAATACAGATGATTACCATAGTACCGAGACAAATATCAAAAGAGTATACAGAGGCAAACCAGACAGACTCAATCAAAGATACTTAGGCTCCACACTGACCTAGATAACAGGAAAACCTAACTCTCTAAAACCACATTTTTCACGACCCGTTTCAAGATCATAATATGTGTATGAGGCGGACCGTCTATGAGAGCCTGACCCATCTTGAACAAGCCTTAAAGATCAGACATTCTATCCAAATTATTCAATTAAAACAGTTATCAAACTATTTAATAAGTATAAAACATTTTATATTGAAATCATATGTATATATAATAAGTTATACAAAACGAAATCATAATATGAGAAATACGAAAATATAACAAATAATAAATCCAAAAGACAAAAATGACCCAATAACCCAACAACAACTCGGTGTAGAGCTCACTTCAAAGATAAACAAAGCCCGACCAAAAAGGCACTCGCTAGCAAATGGAACGTCTCACTGAGTATGGGATGCCAGACGGTTGCTGAATGCCAAAAAGATATCGCCTAAAAAATGGAAATAAAAAAAAAAAAAGAAAACAAAGGGGTAAGAACCCAGTGAGGAAACGACACTCCAGAGCGGCTCCGGGCCTAACCAAACCCGTTTCGAAAATAATTCAAAAATACCACATGCAGATATAAGTGTATATATACGTATACACACTAATACATTGTAATAGTTTTGAAATTCATTTTGAAATTGTTCGCAACCAATAGACATAAAGATACAGAATATATATCATATATCGTATGTCGAAAATAGGTATGGGACCAAAAAAGACAGATAAATATATATTAAGTGTGGACTCTGCCACTAAGCATACACAAAGTACATGTGTCTGGTTGGACACACGGCTACTAGAAACCCTAGTAACTAGGCATTGATTGTGCATTGGTATACCAAAGGCTATGTTTACCCTACATAGCACATGAGTGTATATATATATATATATATACAAAGTATAAATTATTTTATAGAAAATATTTATATATACCATATATAAATATTAAATAATAGAAACAAAAATTTTATAAATTAATAATCACATAATCCAAATTATTAATTAGCCAAGCCATTAATTATTCCAATTTCAGAAATAAGCTAGACATAAAAGAACCACATATAATTTTAGAAGACACAGCCTGTGTCTGAAGCTGTCATTTCACTCATCTAGTGTTCGAAGCTAAGGATCCATTCATGAAACACTAGTAGGTGGTAGGTTGTGTTGATAGGAACAGGGAGTTGAAATAGATATCGACATAACAAATATCAGAACGGGATACTAGTACTGTGTCGGTACCGAATGCATGATATGTAGATGCAGACACTTGTCTGATGATGAAATCTTATTTTAGTCAAAGATCTATCACTCTCGTCTCGAAAATCAAAATCTATGTAACATTACAGTTTAGTCACTGACTTATGTAAAATTATATTTTAGACCCTAAGAGCTAGAAAAATTATGGATTTGTCACAACCCATTGCGAGCCCGTGACTAGCGTACGAGATGAACTGTCTGTGGGAGCCCGACCCATCTCGCACAAGCCTCAGAGATCAGAACATATTATCCAAATGATTTAGATTATAAAACATTTACTAAAATATTTAATAATCGAAAACATAGTAAATCAAATATATATAAATAAGTATATATCAAAAGTAGTAATGCGGAATATAGCGGAAGTCATAAAATAAAAGCCGAAGGGGCAACCCGGTAACCCAACTACATCTCGATGCGAAGCTCTACAAAACAAAAAGAAGAGCCCAAACAAAAGGGCATCACTAACCAAAAGATGCCTCACTGGAGTCTGGATACTGACGGTTGTCGAAGCCAAAATTCTATAAACCTACTCAATAGGAATCACGTAAACAGAGAAACAAAATAGGGTCAGGGCCCAGTAAGGAATAACACTCCATATCGCCTCATGCGTGTCTCACAAAGACTGTTTTGAAAACAGTTCAAAACTACACATGCAAATATAGTTTAACATACATATATACACACTATACACATGTAATAGCTTTTCAGAAAACCCTTTCGAAAAAGGTTTGCATACAAAGCAATCATAAAAGCGGAGGCGTATAAAACGATTTTCATTTTTCAGAGTCGAAATATATGTACAAATATATGGGACCAAAGCAGAAGGCGTACACATGACACTAATATCAAAGTATGTGGACTCCACCACAATCCATATCAAATCATGTGCCGGATCAGGACACATGGCTATCAACAACCCTGATAGCTGGGGTTTAACAAAGCGTTGGTATACCAAATGTCACGTTTTACCCTGTAACAGTAGGTGTCCCATATCAGAAAAATAAAAGCATAATAATATATAGTATCAAAACAAAGTATGCGTAGAAACATCAAAATCAGAGGAGAGATATATATTACATATATCAATTTCAAAGCAGAGTCTTGATTAATACACATAATCAGTTTATCAGTAGCCAATTCTTAGATTAGTTCATTTTTCAAAATATGTGTTATATACAATAGAAAACATATACAGTTCAAGATAAAACCTATGTGTCTGAAGCTGTTATTCACTCACATGGAAGTCCATTACAAACACCCGTCAAGCACCACTCGCCGGTGGCTGGTCTCTCGGGCATGAATAGGAAGCTGAACAAAATAAACATATATCGACAGATATATCAGAAGCAAACTCAAATGCGATATTGTGACAACACCATATGCATGAAGTGAAGATGCAGATGCAGACTCTTGAAAGACCCCAAATGATCCATATCGAATGATACTTTATCTCTCTGGATCCAAAAAAAAAATCTATGTAAAATTACAGTTTGATCTTCGACCAGTGCAAAATTACGTTATACCCCCGGGACTTGACAAATTACGAAATAGGTCTCTGAATATACTAGGATAGCTAACTAAATTTTTCAAGTAGTCAGAATCCTCAAACGAGTCTCCGAACTCTCAGAAATCGACAAAATGCAAAATTACAAAACGAGTCCCAAAGGACCCCATCTTACTCGAGTAACACCTTTGCTTACTCAAGTAAGATACCCCTCATCTTACTCGAGTAAGCCATACATGATTACTCGAGTAAGACAGCCCATCTCTCACTCAAGTAAGCCACTCCGGTCACTCGAGTGAGATGAAGCTCGTCTTACTCTAGTAAGCAAATCCCTTACTCGAGTAAGACACAACCTAGAAGAACTAGAAATCGTGTAACACAATTTAACTGACCAAAATCAATACTAAACACCTACATTGACTCTAAACAAAGCTTTGAACATGAATCTAGTATCAAAACCACCAAAGCAACTCAGAATCACCCTAGATCGAACGAAAACAAACCTAACCCTAACTCAACCAATGTCTCATCAAATAAGATGATTCAAAGCTTAAATCATGTTCCCTTAACCTCAAACAACTCAGAACTAACAACCCTAAGGATCCATTTACTCAGAATCATCCCAAAAATGAAAACCCAAATGCAAACTCGGCCTAAAGCATGAATCTGAATATTTAAACATGAAATGGATGGAATAAAGAGATTAGATATGAAATCTTACCTCTATAAACGAAATGGGAACAACTGGAAGTAATGAGGACGTGTTTCACACCAATTTGAGTGAGATAGAGAGACGAGAATGAGGTGAGAGAAATGAAAGAGTCGGGTGGGGGTATTTATAGACCCCTGCCCAAAACAGTGCCTTCACTAGAGTAACCGGCCTGCATCACTCTAGTGACTCCCTGTTTACTCGAGTAACACATCTTGTTACTCGAGTACCACTTTTCCCAGGTGTTCTTCGTGTTCATCCAAGAACACGACTTGCTCGAGTAATCCACACCTCAGCTTACTCCAGTAACGCAATAATGCTTACTCGAGTAACACCTCTCACAAACATAAATTCTCAACTCAACACTCATAACAATCAATATCAAAACAGAACCAAACAGAAGACTACAGAGAGCCTTACCAAAATCCAACTGGGGTATTACATACTTCCCCCCTCAAAAGAAATTCATCCTCAAATTTCAAAATAAAATAAAACAAAACTGAGACCAACCATGATCTCCAGAACATAAATCGAATCAAAACCCGACTAACAGCTGCAACACGAAGACATTGTGCAACCAACACACGATCAACGCACAAACATGCAGACACAATGCAAGTATGCAAAGACAAAGATCAATCGGACAAACCTATGGATCAACGGAGATGAAAAAATGCGGATATATGTGCCTCATCTCATCCTCGGCCTCCCAAGTGCCCTCCTCAACTGAATGATGTCGCCAAATCACTTTCACAGAAGCAACCTCCTTGTTCCGGAGTCTCTTGACCTGGCGGTCAACAATCCTCATCGAAACCTAATCATATAACAAATCTAATATGAGCTCAACTGACTGCAGACCCAAAACATGCGACGAATCAGAGATATACTTCCTCAGGAGTGAAACATGAAACACTGGATGAATTGAACCAAACTGAAGCTGTAACGCTAACTCATAAGCCACAGCTCCAACTCGGCTGATAACCTCAAATGGACCAATGTACCTCGGGCTCAACTTGCCCTTCTTCCCGAATCTCATAACACCCTTCATAGGTGATACCTTCAGGAATACATGGTCTCCAACCTCAAACTCCAAATGTTTACACTTCGGGTCAGCGTAACTCTTCTGATGATTATGAGCAGTCTAAATCCTCTGCTGAATCAGTTTGACCTTCTCAGTAGTTTCCAAAATAAGATCTGGCCCTAAGGGCTCTCTCTCTCCGACCTATTCCCAACATAATGGAGATCTGCACTTCCTACCATATAGAGCTTTGTACATTGCCATCTCAATGCTCGAGTGGTATAAATTGTTGTACGCAAACTCTACCAATGGCAAATGAGAATCCCAAATCCTAGCAAAATCCACTACACACGCTCTCAACATATCCTCAAGAGTCTAAATCGTCTGCTCAGACTGACCATTAGTCTGTGGATGAAAAGCAGTGCTGAAGTCCAATCGAGTATCTAACTCTTCCTGTAGTTTACGCCAAAACTACGAAGTAAACTGAGGACCTCTGTCAGACACTATGGAAACAAGCACATCATGAAGACATATTATCATATTGATATATAACCTCGCCAATCGTGCCACTCCATATGTCATCTTGACAGACAGAAAATGAGCGGATTTGGTCAATTGATCCACAATAACCCAAATAGAATCATATCCTAAAGATGTACTCGGTAATCCAACTACAAAGTCCATTTTGATACAATCTCACTTCCACTCCGAGAGTTGTAACTGCTGCATCAAACCAGAAGGACGTTGATGCTCAAACTTAACCTGTTGATAGGTCAAACATCGAACAACAAATTTAGTTATATCCTTCTTCATCCCTGGCCACCAATAGGATTCACGAAGATCCCGATACATCTTGATGTATCCTGGGTGAACCGAATAGACAGAACAGTGACCCTCGATCATAATCTCCACATGTAACCCACCAGAAGATGGTACGCACAATCTCAACCCAAACCAAAGAACTCTTGAATCATCCATGCTGAAACCTAGCACCTCAGATGCATTAACCTTTTCAATCAAACCCTGAATCTCAGTATCGTCCTTCTGAACTCCACGGATCAGATCTAACAAAATAGGCCTCACCTCAACATGACAAAGCAATGATCCATAATTATCAAACTAGAATGCAACTCCACTCCTCATCAAACTCTGCAACTCTGACACTGTTGGTCACCTCTCGACTGCAATGTGAGCCAAACTTCCCATCGACTTTCTACTCAAAGCATCGACAACAACATTAGCCTTACCAGGATGATATGATATCGAGCAATCATAATCCTTCAACAACTCTACCCAACATCTCTGCCTCAAGTTCAAATCTCTCTGCCCAAAAATGTACTTCAGACTCTTATCATCTGTAAAGATCTCAAAAGTCTCTCCGTACAAAAAGTGTCGCCAAATCTTGAGTGCGAACACTACTACTGCTAACTCCAAATCATAAGTCGGATAATTTTTCTCATGTCTCTTAAGTTGTCTCGATGCATAGGAAATCACCTTGCCATGTTGCATCAATACACAACTTAGGCCAACTTTAGATGTGTCGTAATACACAATGAAACCTCCAGATCCTGACGGAAAAACTAACATAGGCGCACTCATCAAACTTCCTTTCAACTTCTTGAAACTATCCTCACACCTGTCAGACCAAACAAATTTGACTCCTTTTTAAGTCAATCGAGTCATAAAAGCTGCTATCCTTGAAAAATCTTTGATAAACCTCCTATAGTAACCAGCCAAACCAAGAAAGATGTGAATCTCGGTGGCGGTCTTAGGCCTCTCCCAATGGAGTACAACCTCTACCTTCTTCAAATCAACCAAAATCTTGGCACCTAAAGGTGACAAAACTTCTAACAACTTGACTAGTGGTTGCACCACTAACTTAGCATGCTTAATAAAATATGGCGTGATGAATGAATGAGATGCTCTACGGGATATGAATAGCATATCAGTAACTACAGCATTGGAGGTTTGAGCCTCCTAGCGAGTTAGATGATACACTCTGGCTTTCTCTCCTGCAACTGAACTGCTCTGACCAATCTTCCCTTGGACTGAACCATACCCAAACTGGCTACGACTCCCTGAAGCTATCGCGCCTCTACCAGAACCTCTTCCAGCTCCAGTGCTAGTAGTGCCTGTACCTCCAACCACTGACTGCACTGTCTGTGATCCTGAACCATGCTTCACCGGACACTCAGCCACCATGTGCCCTGCCTGTCTGTAATGAAAACAAAAGCATGCCGCCTTTGCACAAACTCCTGAGTGTCTCTTCCCACACATCTCACAAGACGGATGTGGACCCCCATAAACATCCTCTCCCATCGTCCCCGCACACTTTGGTGGACTAAGCTTCAAGAATCTGATAAGGCGAGACTCAACATCTGTCTGTGATGCCTGAGAAGCTACAATTGGTGTTGGAGCAACAAATGCCTCAAGCTGAGGTAGAGAAACTGTTGTTGTCGCTGCATAGGAACATGTATAGGCCTCACTCGACCCCTACCGCGGCCTCTACCACGGCTTTGATCCATAGCTACATGCAACAAACAAAATTGTATATGCAATGCCATGCAAATGATTTCCACAGTACCAAGTTAGAGATCAAAGGGTATGCAGAAGTAAAATCGATCAGACTCGATCAAAGATACCTAAGCTCCACACCGACCCCAAACTTACAAAACCTAGGGCTCTGACACCACCTTTGTCACGACCCATTGCGAGCCCGTGACCGGCGTATGAGGTGAACCGTCTGTAGGAGCCCGACCCATCTCGCACAAGACTCAGAGATCAGAACATATTACCCAAACGATTTAGATTATAAAAACATTTTATAATCGAAAACATAGTAAATCAAATATATATAAATAAGTATATATCAAAAGTAGTAATGCGGAAGACAATGGAAGTCATAAAACAAAAGCCAAAGTGGCAACCCGATAACCCAACTACATCCCGATGCGGGGCTCCACAAAACAAAAAGACGAGCCCGGACAAAATGGCATCACTAACCAAAAGATGCCTCACTGGAGTCTGGATGCTGGCGGTTGCCGAAGCCAAAATTCTGTGAACCTACTTAATAGGAATCATGTAAACAGAGAAATAAATGGGGGTCATGGCCAAATGAGGAATAACACTCTAGATCATCTCATACGTGCCTCACAAAGACTGTTTTAAAAATAGTTCAAAACTACACATGCAGATATAGTTTAACATATATATATACACGCTATACATATGTAATAGCTTTTCAGAAAACCCTTTCGAAAAAGGTCCGCATACAAAGCAATCATAAACACAGAGGCACATAAAACGATTTTCATTTTTCAGGGTCAAAATACATGTACAAATATATGGGACCAAAGCATAAGGTGTGCACATGGCACTAATATCAAAGTATGTGGACTCCACCACAATCCATATTAAATCATGTGTCAGATCAGGACACATGGCTATCAACAACCCTGATAGCTGGGTTTTAACAAAGCGTTGGTATACCAAAGGTCACGTTTTACCGCGTAACAGTAGGTGTCCCATATCAGAAAACAAAAGCATAATAATATATAGTATCAAAACAGAGTATTTGTAGAAACATCAAAATTAGAGAGATATATAGTACATATATCAATTTTAAAGCAGAGTCCTGATTAATACACATAATCAGTTTATCATTAGTCAATCCTTAGATTAATTCATTTTCCAAAATATGTGTTATACTTAACAGAAAATATACACAGTTCGAAACACAGCTTATGTGTCTGAAGTTACTATTCACTCACCTGGAAGTCCAAGTGCAAACACCAGTCAGGCCCCACTCGTCGGTGGCTGGTCTTTCGGGCACGAACAGGAAGCTGAACAGAACAAACATATATCGACAGATATATTAGAAGCAAACTCAAATGTAGTACTGTGGCAATACCAAATGCATGAAGTGCATATGCAGATGTGGACTCTCGAAAGACCCCAAATAATCCAT
>CAODLS011154535.1:0-20837 GCA_948243855.1 Flueggea neowawraea
CAATGAGAAAACTCAGTTACCAGGGTAGGTGGTGACACTCAGTTACCAGAGTAGGTGGTAACCCGTGTGTCTAGCTAACACACGTGACTATATGTGGCAGTGGCAGATGTCCACGTATGTGTTTAGTGGCAGAGTCCACATATGGTCTAGTGGCAGAGTCCATGTGTGATTTTGACAGTGGTCCCATGTTGGTTTGTTTGATACAAATTTTGAGGAGTCTGTGATATTGCTCATTTCTTCGTATTATACTGTTCTGTATTCTGACAAGGTATATATAGCTGGAGCACGGGAACTGCAATGCTCGCAGATGTGCTTAGATCAATATCTACTTTGTTACAGCCTTGAAACCCTTAAGGTGGACGGAGTACTATTTAGAGCCCTTAAGGCTGTCAGCTGTTAGCCCTTTTGAGTTGTGTACTATTTGGACTCTTAAGATTGCTAGTTTATTTTGATCTGATCAAGTTAGAAAAGTTCTAATATAATACGGGCATATGATCATTGATAATCAGCTCTAGATATCATTTGGTATGATATCTGCATAGCACGATTTGTGACTTTGAAAATGTTTTCGATTTGATATAAACGATAAATGTTTAACTTTGATAACGTTTTCATTTTTGTTCTAAAAGATGAACTTTAGCATAAATGCCTGTTAAGAACTTTTGCACGTTTTATTACTTACGTCTTTAAATAAATATTTTTGTACATCTTTATCTCTGTTATTGTTGTGGTTGCGAAGAATTTTGAAACTACTATTTGGTATCTAGCATATATACGTATATATACTTATATCTGTGTGCGGTATTTTTAAACGTTTTCAAACGATTTTTTGTGAGGCCTTAAACCGTTCTGAAATGTCGTTTCCTCAATAAGGGATCTTACCCCTTTCTTCTTGTGTTTTCTCCTGTATTCTTATTTGCAGGTGATTTTGGGTGATTGGGGTTTTTTAGCATTCAGTACCTGATGAGACATTTTAGTAGTTTCAGTTAGTGCCCTTTTGTTCGGGCTCCGTTTGTATAATTTGTTAGATTCTTCACACCGTGTTCCTGTGAGATTTGTTTTTATTTTTATTACTGTTTCAGACATTTCAAATGTTTTAATTTGAAATTATTTCCGCAATTTATATTACATATGTTTTGTTTTTAATTCATAAAGATTAAATCTTTATTTTTTTATATATTTCTTAAAATATGATTATTGGGTAAATGTTTTGTTTTCTGAGGCTTGTGCGGGATGAGCTGGGCTCCTATAGACGGTTAACCTCGTACGCCGGTCATGGTCCCATGAATGGGTCGTGACATTTTCAATAACCAGAAAAATCAACCTTAAATAAACTTAAATCGACCTTACATAAAATTTTATAAAAATAAAAAATCAACTCTACATAAACACTTTTAAAAACCTAATATCAACTACACATAAACTCTACGTAAACTTTTTTAGAATCAACCTAAAATCAACTCTAAAAAAAAAAATTAAAACTTTTAAATCAACCTAATATCAACTCCACATAAACTTTTTAATTCAACCAAAAATCATCTCTACATAAATTTTTTTTAAAACCTAAAAAACAACTAAAATCAACTCGAATTTTTTTTTAAAACCTTTTAAAAATTTTTGAAAAAACTTAAATAAAATTTTAAAATATCTTTTTTAACATTTTTTAAAATTTCACCAATAAATTTTAAAATAATATTATGAAAATTTTAAAATTATTTCTAACAATTTTTAACCTTTTTTTAATTTTTTAACATTTAAAAATAATTGTTAAAATAATTTCAGCAAAAATTTAAAAAATAACACAACAGCTAGGGTTTGCTTCGAAACCCTAGTCGCCACTCCAGGCTGCCAGATCTCGTTGCCCCCCTAGGCAACCAGATATGGTCGTCGCCAAGGTTGATGAAGGTCGAGGAGCAACGAAGAGGCGAAGAACCGACGCTTGGAGGAGAGCAACAAAACTAGTTCGACAAGGCGACGAGTACAAAACCTAGTGGACTAAGTGCATATCCACGCATAGAGAAGGCAGATCGAAGGTGGAGAAGGGCAGATTCTACGCAAGGATGAATAAGAGAGGAGGTCACGGGAGAGAGAGAGGGGCCAACGATTGGGATTGGATACACGGACGAAAGAGAAAAGGCGGAGCGGATGTAGGCAGAGAATCGAAATTGATGCAGACGGAGGCAGAGAGGAGCGGAACAGACGGAGGCAGAGAGGAGCGGAACAGACGGATCAGTCGAGGGAGGAAGAGGAGGGAAGAAAGAGAAGAGAGAGCCAGGGGAAGAGAGAGAAGAGTGCAGAATAATGAGAGAGGATAGAGAAACGAAAAGGCCAAATGAGAAGATTAGAAAAAATTGAGTACTTAATACAATATTAAGTCCATCCGGATTGAAAAATAAACGCGTATAAACTGTAAAATTGAGAGATAAAATTAAGAAAAAATGCTTAGTGTCGCCAGTTTGTAATAAGAGGTCCAAATTGCAGTTGAGAGTGTAATTAATTCTAAAATTTAATTATCATTAAAATAATATATTTATTCTAAATTTTCGGCTTCCAATAAAATCATTTATTTTTTTAAAGAATATATTGACTACTTAAAGAAGATGTACTAACAACCATATTAGAAAGGAGGGAAAAACTTCAAAAAAGCACTTCCAATTTAAACTTTATCATAGATGCAGCCACCAACGTTGCTAACTCGATGTGCTCTATCGGTGTCATTGCTAGAGACTCATCTAGTTTTGCTGCTGGTTATTTCAATAGAAGAATAAGCTGGTGCTCTCCTCCCTTTGTTGAAGTATCTGTTGTTTTCTATGCACTTCAATGGGCTTGGCGTCAAGGGTGGAGAACCATCGTTGTAGAGTCGGACTCGGCACTTGCCGTTCATTACATTAAATGGCAAGCCTTGGGAGTGGCAAGGTAATTGGAAAAACTTCTTCTGGGATGCTCATAATCTGGTTAATCATGCCTGGAGTTGCCGAATTCAACACACTTACAGGGAAGCTAATGAGAGTGCCCATTGGCTTGCTAAGGAAAGCTTCTTTAGAATTGTTGATAGTGCCAATATGGATTGTGTTCCTAACGATTTTTTTCAGCTGATGCACCTAGACAAATTGGGATTGATTTCTATTAATAGCAATAATATTATTCCCGCTATGTTTTCGCAGGATCATCCTGGTTAAATTGGCGAAAATATAGTACCATCCGAGTATGGAGCCTTCTTAGTAGGGTCGATACTTTGGTGGGTTGGTCATTTTTCTTTAAAAAAAATAAATTCTATGACAAGACCGATTGGTTTGACCAAATAGTTACAAATAAAATTTTAGAAGTGTATAAAGGAAAATTTGAGTATTTTGTTAAATAAACTAATGAAATGTATGCATTTAATACATGCTAACTAAACAAGTTCGTGTGATATTTGGATGGGTTATTGTTTGAAATACATTTAACCAAATGATATATTTTTGAAATACCTAAATTTACAAAATCAACACATTTAAAATATACACATTTAATGAACTGTTCAAAATCTCACCAACCAAACAAGTTCATAATCAGCTGTATGAAATTAAGCATTATCTTTCTCAAAGTTTTAAATAATTATCAGTTTAATTTTTTAATTATACAATGCACTTTGAGTTTTGTATATTATTGTATGCCAAATCTCTTGAATAGGAGTAGGACTATAACATTATAATTTTTTTTTTGTTATAGTTGTTACTCATGGTATTTGAACCTAAAATTTAGTCTAATGAGATTCGAATCTAAAATTTATTCTAAAAGTCATTGATTACTTACTGATTGAGTTACTCCTCATGGGTAACATTATAATTTTTTTAATATATCAACTATCACTATAATTTGAATTTTTATCCAATAATCTTAGATACAATTCCGTTGTTATTTATTCTATTATCTATTGATAAATTACAATTTAAAACAGAACAAGTTAAGGCATCCCCAATAACCTCTTTATATTAACTCTTTATAATATTATATTTAATTCAATTTCTCTATATTATTTGCTTAGAGCATGTCCAACACTCTTCCTATATTTGTTGAGCCAAATATATTATTTTATTTTTGTATGTTTGTTAACTTTTCTTGAAATTTTTGTATTGAAAAGAGAATATATTAAAAAATAAATATTTTATTGATGAATTAGATGAATATTACTAAAATGTGAATAGCAATGTCTTACTTTCATTGAGATATTGTAGCTCTATGAAAAATGTTAGTTAATTTATTAGTAAAATATTTAAGAAGATAGTTGGATTGTAGGTGAGGAGTAGAGTTGGATTCAAAATTTGAGATGAATAATAAAATAAAATATTATATTTTGAGGGGATGTTGAGTAGTAGTGTTACACTTGTTCTTAGAAATTTGATCTACTTTTTTAACTCATTAATTAATATTTTATTATTAATTCACTAAAAAATAGAGAGGAGTGAATTCTCACTCTTTATTGATGAAGAGTTACTATTCATTCCTCTCCAATTTTTTCGGATTAACAATAAAATATTAATTAGTGTAATAAGTAGAGTAATTAACACTTTTTGTATGCCTACTAATTAATGATATCAAAAGAGTAAAAGAGAGAAAATTATAATTGTCATATGATATGTCTGCAAAAATGTTGAGTACATAAGATTTACGGGTGTTGCTACAATGATGACTCCTAAAAAGACTCCTAAAAAGAGTTCTCAATGATGACTCCTTTAGTAAATTAAGTAACTGAGGTTTAAATTAAATAATTTCAGCAACAATTAAGTATCAATCATAGTTACTTAATTTATCACAAAATTAAGTAATCGATTAAAATTAAGTAACCGATCAAAATTAAGTAATTGGTGGCTAAATTAAGTAATCACATCCAAAATTAAGTAACTTTTAGAGCTACAATTAAGTAATCACCCCCTTAAATTAAGTAATTGGGGCTAAAATTAAGTAACTTGAGTCTTCAATGATGACTCTTTTTAAGAATTCTCATTGTAGTACCATTCAAATCTTGACTAACACTGTCATATGGTGTCTCTGAATCAGACAACAACAATTAAGAATCTTGGGCACTACGTAGTTCAATCTTGACTTCAGGACCTGGAATGGTTTTTTCATATGTTGTTTTTACTCAATTGTCTGGGTTGATAATATCGATAGTCACAAAAATTTTCACGTTGCTCAGATTTGACCATAAAAAAATGTTATACAGTGGTCACTATTGTTTATTTTTTGTTTTAAGAAAGTCACTTTGGCCCAAAAACTCGATAGATTGGACAGACTGAACACATGAGAGTTGCTGGATTAGTCAGTCAGTTGTCACTATATATTTTTTGGCTTCATGAAGTTCATTTTGCCAAGAAAACTCGACAAACTGGATAGGTTGGACACATGTGGATCGTCGGATCAGTCAGTCAGGTCAGGTTAGACCTTTCATTAATTGTCACGTCGGCAAGAAATATGTCTATGAGAATAGAGGTGACATGCTTACATGACACTTTATGTCCAAGCTATCTAGTTTTCGGGTCAAAGTGACATTCTTGAAGTAAAAAAAATAGTAACCATTGTGTAACATTTTTTTCTTTTGTGATCAAATCTGAGCAACGCAAAAACTTTTGTGACCACCGATATTATTAATAATAATTATAGAGTTATTATTATTATTTGTTTTTTCATACCATTTGTTTCGTGATGTCTGCAATGTTGAACTTGGACGAGTTGACTTTTTTTTTTCCCTTATGTTATGATTGAATTAATAACACTTTGAAGGGTGCAATGTAGGACTAAATTTTATCATACTGGTTTGGACGTATCCAATAAAAAATAAACAATACATAATTAATTAACAATTAAACAGAGGATCAAGAATCTACCACGATATGTGTAGCGAGAAAACACGATTGAATACACAAGAAACAACATGTTATTAGTCGTCACGAACCACATTCGTTAGAACAATGAAAATGTAGTATGTATTCGCAACCTATGCACCAAAGAACGAAATCTTTTCCACTTAGCCACTAGAGGCTGACGACACACTCTTCTAGGCGGAGAGAGGTTTATGTTTTGTGTTGTTTGTGTAACGGATGAGCTAACCTTAATTAAAGTTTTAGTATACTTATTTTTATTAATGCTATGTGGACTCTCGTACAATATATATAGAGTTCATTCACTAAAATTTATTAAAAATATAGACTTATTAGATACTTAATCTGATTCGAGTTCGAGCTCTACCATAACACAGCATGGACGGACGTTTTTTTAACATGTTTGTCAACAGAATAGATTTATTACCTAAAGTCAACTTTATATTTAAAAATTTGTTAAAAAATAAGAACTTTTTTGAAAGTGACCGACCACCACACTTAAAAGTTACTTAGGTATGCTGAATTCGTACCTAAGTGACATCACTCATTATTCGATTTAGCTAAGATGACCCTACGATTGAGTGATGGGAATTTTATTATTAATCGAAAAATCATGAGGAACATTCGTCCTGTCTAAATACAAGAGTATAAAAAATGGCTAGGCAAACTATCCAACGAAAACTGAAAAATGGTATTTCTCATGCCACAATGAGCAAGGCAAGTGAGTCGGAGTATTATTTTCCCGAATGGTGAGTTGAATCTTGAACTTTCATTGTTGTGAGAGGCTCCAAACATTCCAAACTAGAGATTGATGATTACCATGCCATTTGTGAGGCTCTCAAACAATCTTGACAACGAGTTCAGAGTCAGAGTCAGTTTCTGTTATATCTTTATTGCAATTACTAATGTACCAACATATTTTAAGATTGATGAGTCTATCATATCAGTAATCAATTAATTTCTTACTCAACAAACCATTTCTCTCTAATACACCAACCTCTTATTAGGATTCACAATCACTTTACTCATTATTTTATTTATTTATAACATTTAAATTATAATAAAAATATTTATTTGGCATAAATATTTTGTGAGTTAATATTTGAATTAAAAATATTATTTCAAATATTATAGTATATAATATTTATTTTAATAATTATTTAATTAAATATTTAAAAATAATAATTTTAGTAAATAAAATTTAATGGTTGATTGAATAAGTATTTAAAATATAATTTAACTCAAAAATTAAAAACTAAGCATTGAAAACACAATTTCATTAATAAAAATTACAATAATGTCTAAATATTAATTATAAAACACTAAAAATATTACATTGTAATTAGTTCTAAAAAGAGCATAAAATGGTTACTCCATACCCAATTTCGCTTTTATTGCATCGCAAAACTTACGGTGCTGCTCAAGCTGTTCCGCATTCATGTTAGACGTATTCCTTGTAAATATTTCATAATCGATTTTTTTTTTCCTTAGCATCACTCATTCTTTGTACAACATCAATTTCTTTTTTCTTAGCATCACTAATTCTTTGTGCAATAGCAATAGAGAGGATCAAAGTTGTAAGAAAAAAAATGAGAAAAAAAATGAAAAGAGTGAGTGAGAAGTATATAAAATGAGGCCATATTTATAGACAACAAATGAAAAAAGAAAAGAGAAAAAAAAAATTGTGTACAAACCGTTTGCACACATTGGAAAATGTGAGCCAACCGTCGTTCACATGCAACCAACCAGCGCCTAGTGCAAGGTTTGGCTGCCCTTAGTAGCCTACTCAAGGCCATGCCAAAGTCCCCATATCTCATCAGAAAGAGGAGAGCAGTACCCAATGTTAAGGATTCACAATGAAGAACTACACCATTATCTCAGCAAAAAAATAATAACTTCGAAAGAAAAGAAAGTGTTCTTAAGGAATTTGTTCTTTGATTATTAACAACGGAGCTTCAAAGTTAAATAATTTAGAGATCTTAACAATGACAATCCAAAACAAAATATCTCATCCATGCAAGCATTTTTTTCCTTACATATAAGTTAATTTGCACTTACCACAAAATTGAATTCTTGAGCCTTATTACCGAAGACTATTCTATTATCGATATGCTACAAGTTCATTAGTTCATGCGATATTCTTACACAATAAAAGCATTTGTGGTTAAGAAATTTTAATGGTGTGAGTTGCAAAAAGGTTTAGGCCTTTTTATTATTTGGAATTAAATTTATTCCACTGCATACTTGGGTGCTCGACATAATTAAACTGGCAGCATGTAGTATTTTGTATAAATGTCAGCTTAGTTGAATCAAGGCATGTGTGAAGTGGTCCTGTTCAAAAAAGAAAAAGAAAATTGAACGGTGCTCATATAAATATGCTTGATTTCCTCATAAAGATTATATTAACCTACCTAGATAACATTTCCATTAAATTACATTTTTAAAAATCATTAATATCATGAAATTAATAATCATGATTAATGTTTCGATTTAATGAATTTAACTGATGGTATTTAATTATATCCTGTCATGTAAAATTTGACAAAAGTCTTCAAAGAATATACGCCAACCAAGGGTGGACGAGAAATGACAACTCACTTTTCATTTGGCCTTCCCTTTGGTAAAACAAAGAACTTGCTCTGTTTTTCTTTTTTTTTGATTTACACTGACTAAACTTGGAAACTTCATGAACGAACATAAAACTCTATCTCACTTGATCACGTCTCCAGGATAACACAAAAGAATCCAATTCATGGAGGAAAAGAAAAAGCTATTTACTCATTTATCTTGCTTTTCTTTTTCTACAAGTCATTTTATTTACTCTCATCGAAAATAGAACTCTCGATGTCCCAGTATCAATAAGTTATAAGCTCATTGATCCTTGCCATATTATTAATATAATTGCGAACCGCACACCAATTCTCTTTACCAGAAGAACACGAGGAGCAGTTTTAAAAACTGACTGACTGAATCACTAAATCTGCATTTTTCATTGTTGCCATTATGAGATCTGCATTTGGCCGGTCGTTATATTCTATCTGCAGGATGAATTTACACCAAAATTTAACATATGAAGAAATTAGGAAAATTGAAATCAAATTAAGCCTTTCAGAAGAGACATATTTAGAGATATAGGCATCAACTTACCCGCCATTTAGCTACATCTGGGGGCTTCCCTGTTGCAAAAACATAGAATAAGGAGTCTTTAGTGTCAATTTCCTTTGTATTCACAATCAATAGTTTTTGTTTTGTTACAATCAACAGTTGAGAATAAATAATAAGCACGTACCAGTTGAAATATGTCTTTTCATGACTCGTTCCATTGCTACGTCAATGTCAACATCAACAAACCTTCAAGAAAGGATAGAACATATTACTCAAAATGCTGCCGGTTGCCACGGAAAATTGAAACCGAGTTACTAGAACAAAGAACGAGACGATATATATTATACAAGTGGTGTGCAATGTGCATTATGAAGATGGTAATAACTGGCTCCGGAGTATGATGTTCTGCAAAATGAAAAACAGAAAAGAAAACCAGCCTCACTTGAACAATTTGCAAAGAGTTAACCACGAGCATCAAATCGGAGTGCGTGATTTTTCGATGTGTCCGATAAAGTAGCTATACTACAAGCAGTGGCAGGCAACATAAGCATGAGAAATGCCAAAATCAAAGGAGGGAAAAGGGTCACAACACCAAATGGTAGAAAAGAATCACTTGCATCAGTTTAAGGATTTTTCATTTATTTACAAGTTAGAATCTCTTTTGAAATATAACTAAGAACATGAACAATTTTTTAAAAAGAAGAAAAGATAAATTTCAGTAGAAAGGAACTACAGAGTAAATTAGTAAATTAAAAGGTACCCTCTATAATTTCAGGGATTTGTTCCATTGTAAATCCAACAAGGCCTACATCTTGAGATGAACACACAAAAAAGAAATGATAGCTGGCACATCTGAAATACTGATTAATCTAAGAGAAGCACTCATCATCAAAGACTTAAAACTTTATTATTGTCATTAAGAGGGATGCAAATATCAAGGATGACTTTTCCAACGGTCCTCAGAGCCAAATGAATAAAAATTAGGAAAATTTGCAAGATACGGAACAAAGCATCAGCATCACTTTTTTGGGAACATTATCAAGATAATAAAATATATACAATAAACTACTAGGAAAAAAAGAATAAATGACTGAATTCTTACCACTTCTCGTCAAACAAAGATGATACATCCTTCCAAGACCCATCATCTAACAACAGATAATTTCCTTCGACTATGATCACTTTATGTCTGCACAGAACCAGAAAAAATAAGCTTTATGGGATACATTGATGCATTGTGGATCAAATCTCTCTCATTTACTTTCCCTGCCCACCCCAAATACATAAATAGACCTTCCACACAAATAGACCTTTGAAGAGCAAGCACATATTCAAAAAAAAAAAATATCAATTCAGCATTACTGATATAAAAAAAATCATATATTGAAGTCATCGAAAGTTTTTGGTGTAAGCTTATTAACACTCTAGTCATCCATCCAAATCAAGTATATAGTGATCACAGATCTTAAAAACAGGTTTCAACAACAGAATTCAGGCAAGAGCATCTACAATATGCTGATCCATGAGATTGAGTGCAACAACATGAATCAGGATAGGAAACAATGACTATACTTCTTCCAAGTCCCACATTCAACTTTAATTCAATGTGATTAATGCACATGTTCAATAAGTTGATTTTCTTACTGAAGGCTCACAAAAATATCTTCTTCGACTGGGTCTCCAACACCATGATCAAAGGATGGTGCATAAACTGATCCCTGAAAATTTCACAATAATTAGAAACACATTCAAAGACACTTCCCCTATTATTAAGACAACAAAACAAATAGTTTCTTATCATAACATGGTATTCTCATGAAAGTTTCAAAAGTTGATAAACATTTAAGGTTCTCAAGTCTGAAAAACTACGCACTTCATTCCTCAGTTTGTTTAGACATTTGAGTAATAACTCTGGTGCAAATGTCCATGGAGCTGAAGCACAAATTGAAAAACCGAGTTTATCAAAATACATTAGCTACAATTTCTAAATATCTGAAGCGAAGTTCAAAAAGATAAAACACTAAAAGCCCAACCTCCCCTTCTAGCATGAGCCTCCTCAGGATCCTGAAATGCAAGACCCTTGGTTAACAACATGAACATGCAACAAGTTCAAAAAGTATAGCAAGGCAAAGAATGAGGGGAGCAAGTATAACCTCCATTGCATCCAGCTGAGAACGATACAGATGGAAACCATCCATGGGAAGAACTATGGAAACATCTGGTGGCTTAACTTGAGAATCTAATGAAGAAGCTCTTTGGGGCCATAATTTATTTACACGCTGCACCACTTCATGAGCCACAGTGCTCTTCCCAGCACCAGGAGGACCAGCAAAACCCACGATGTGTCTGCTAATGTTAAAGGAAAAATATTTAATTGCAAGAAAACAAGAACAACCAACAAGAGAAACAATAATTTTACAAAAGTTGCTATACAACAAAACAAAGGCAGAGCACTAGTGTAATGCAATTTGCGAACCAGCGTGTATCCTTGGATCCACTGACTCAACATGTTTGAAAAATCTCGACATATGAAATTTTCTCATTGAAAATCATGCATTTTGTGCATATGTCATGAAGTTTGCTCTCTATTTTTCTTTCTGTAATAGAAAAAGAAAGAGCTTAGACCCACCAAAACCTTTTCCTTTATCCACAAGAAATGCGTGAACCAATGAAGCCCTAAAAAATGCATGCCATTACAAAATCATGTAACCCTAAAAGGCATGATTAAGTATATTTTACACATAACTTCTATATTCAAGAGAGTAGAACTTGCTTTAAATTAGGATTTGATGCCATTGCTGACGTAGGAACAAGGCGCTCAGCTAAAATATCATATATCTCATCCATAGAACTGCAAGGGAAATAGGATCACGGTAAACATTAATAAACTATGATTGTCAATATACACGAAGGCATAAAAATAATCTTTAATCAAATACATGGTTTTTATGAAGTTCAGGGCCCTTCAACCTTACATTGAACTTTTCTTTTTCGGGTCAATTAAATTCAACTTTCACAAAACTGAGAACTAACTATCCAATAAAATTCAAACCTAAATCTGCTCATATTATCCAAAAAAGTTTCCTTCGTTTGAAAGTCAAAATCCTGAAATCACTCCAACAAACACAACCCAGACAAATAGATCTAATAGGTAAGCTGAACACCATTCAAACTGATCCTACCAAACTTCCACGTACAAGAACACTCAATGGAAGTAATCACATTCGAAAAGAAACATCAATATCGTTTCCCTATAGTTTCTTTTAACATAAAAACCCTATTTCAAAATAGGTAAGAAAAAAATTTCTTAAAATTACCATTAGTTAGTACCAATTGATTATAATTCTCTCCATCATAAACAAAAAGAACTGACCTGGACTCTATAGTTGGAATATCTCTGTGTTTCTGAACACAAGACACCTGCCACAACACACAACAAATAATCAAACCCACTAAATAAAAATAAAGAAAAGGCAAAATCACGATACCATTGCAAAGATAATCAATAAAAACCTTCAAAGAATGATGCTTCAGAACCAGAGTCGTACTCAGAAAAGCCTGTGAAGAAGGCCGTTTATTAAACAACGCCGTTGTCAAACATTGGCGTTGTAAAGAAAGTTTGAGTTTTCCTGGAACTAATCGACATGGGCATTCATAAACAACTAAAAGAATAACAAAAGATTAATCAAAACTGTTCTTGACAGAAGAAAAACTCAAACGAAATAGATGATAATATTATAACAAAACTAATGACTAATAGAAACCTTGTGGATAAGAATCGCGAAGACTGAACGCTGAAGTTGTCGAAATCGAAGAAACCTCCATTTCTCGATCACAGAAACAAACGCGAGAGAGAGGTGTTTACTAGTTACTGTGGTTTTAATGTATGGTTTAATATAGAACCCCATTTGGTTCTTCTTTTTTTGACAGAATGTACGGTTTGGATTAAAATGCTTGAACAACAACCACACGAAAATAACCTCAACAATTTGCTAAAATTCCAATATTAGCCTTTTGTAAATTCTAATCAAACTCATGTACAACATAGGGCCGTTTAATTAAAAATGCATCGAAATTAGAATTGATTATTTAGATAGTTTTTCTACGTTCTATCCGTGCACATTCAATCAAATCTTTGAATTCTAAACAATATAAATTCATACTGTACATAGCTCCGTTGTGAGGTGGAATTATGCAAACCCATAATGCATCAATCATGTAACTTTCAAAGTATATGAATTAGAAAAACCCAGAATTCATAAATCATTCAACTTTGAAAATTTTAATTTTATAGAATTAATCTTTACTGATATTCGATTCCAAAAATTAATAGAATAAAATGTCCAACAACTAAAAAATTTCTTAAGTTACTAAATAAAAAGCAGTGAAAGTTTTAGTAGATAACAAAATTATTGAAATATATCAAGTTACTGATTCAAAAATCGAAAATCCCAATCATTATAGAGCAATCCCATTTTATATCTTTTGTACTAGATGATGCCTCATATATAACATGTGGCCAACAGAATTAATTTTTATTTTATAAGGTAGACAAGAATAACGTACTGGATGATTCTTTTCTAAAGTTGCAATGGATGCATCACTCAGCGGTATCTCAGGCAGTTCGTATTGTCATTTCTTGGTATTTGAGACATAGGCGTCAATTAGAATATAGTAGATTTCAGCTCACACATGAAATAAGGCTTGAAGGAGAACGAGATGGACTGTAGAAGAACAAGTTGCAAAGTTACTTTACTTGCTAGGACACAACGTAACACATCGGGAACTAACATTTTTCGCTGTACATTTCCAAAAAAAAAACATTTTTCTCTGTCGTCCTCTAGGGACAATTAGTTATCATTTTCATAATGTCTTTGTTGAGTCATTTTGGTCAACATGCGTAATACCGTTAAGTTTTGATGATTAACAAAATATGTGAAAAGTTTAAGTTAAGCAATGTATTGCGCACGGAATATACCTCTCAAGTACGTAAATGCCAACTTAAGCACATAATGAATAGTTGTCTCCTACACTGAGCCTCACTAGAAATATCTTAAGCATGTAAAACAGAGATTACACAAGTTAGAAGTATACTACGCATGTAATTCCTGGTTTAAGCACGTAAAGTATTAGAGGAATTTTTGAGGTGTTCCCTGGAAGTCTTCTAAGCTTGTAGTTGGCCGACCAAGCATGTAATGGATAGAGTCAATTTCTTCATATGCACTAGAATTTCTTTACGGACTTAAGGCTACAGATACGCATGTAAAGAATGTGATGTTCACTTGATGGAGTCTTGATTTCACTTAGTGCGTAAGGGAAGAAGAAGGCACGTAACGAAGATAAAGGAGCTATCTTGGAGAAACAGAATTAAGCGCATAAGCTGAAAGCTTAAGCATATAACTTAGAAGCAGACAAAGTTTGGCAGACTGTTATGACGTTCCTTGAGATTTGAATTTAAATATTCATGATCCGTTGACATAAGAGAATATTCAAGGTGCTATCTAGAATTGTGTACTTAAGCCAAGAGTTAAGCACATAATGTATGTAACTCTGGACGCCTAGAATTCTCTTAAGCACGTAGATGAGCAGCTAAGCACGTAAGAGAGCTCTAAAGAAAATGCAAATATTTTCAAGGCATCTATTAAGCACGTAGTGCTAAGACAGAGAATATCTAAAAATATTGAAGTTCAGAATTAAGCACGCAAAGAGAGAGCTACACACGTAAGTTTCTAATGGGTTTCAGAATTAAGCGTGTAAGTTATGGCTACGCACATAAGTTCCGCTAATGTCATTGCACAACAAAATTTTCAAATGACTCACAACGTATCTTTTCGGCTGAGTAATTGTTACTATTCACTATGTGAGTATATAAGGATGTCTCTAGAGAGAGAAACTAAGAGAGATACATTGTCTAAGGTTTAATTCATTGTTTTGTGCTTCATTCTCTCTTCTTTACTCATTGCCTACTAGCATCAATCTTTGAGCTTTTGAATTACTGTATTATTGGGATGGTTTGTGAGGCTCATAGTGACTAAGAATCCATTGTAACAAGCTTTAATTGCTTGAAGGATATTTAGGTTTTTGCTTGTTTTGTTTGCTTGAAAAATAAGAGTGATTGTGAGGTTTGCTTGTTGGTTCCTTGGTAAAATGCAAGAAGTTTCTTGTGAGCCTAGAAAACTAGGTTTTGTAAGAGGTTTCCCTTCATCAGTGAAGTGAGGAGAAATTAATGGATTCAAACTCTTAAACGTGATTGAGGAGTGGACGTATGTCAAATAATACCGAACCATTACAAATACAAGGCTTTGTTTTATCTATCTCTTCATCTCTTTACTTTATATTTCATTGGCCTAATACATAACTTACCCCTAAACTTGTACGTTTTCTTCTTTTGTCATACTAAAACTTTTCAGGCGTTCAAGTTATCCCCTTAATTTGCTTAAACAGTCTCAATTACCCCTTGAACTTTCTTAAATTGTCTCAAATGTCCCCTGAACTTGCTTTAACTGGACAATTTACCAATTTTTTAAAATTCATAATGGGTTCATTACGGAGCTTGCTTCTATTCTTTCTTGACCTTCCAGATTTGGGAGTAACAACTAGAAGGTAAATGGGAGGATTCCAAGATTCAAACACATTTTAAAAAAACCCTTAACCCTTACTTAGGACAATTTTAGCAACTTCAGGGGGTAAGTTGAACTTTCAAAAAGTTTATGGTGACAGAAGAAGAAAACATGCACATTAGGGGGGCAAGTTATCTATTAGTCTTATTTCATTTCTTAAGTGTTTTGGATTGTCTCACCGTTTTGGTTTTCAAAATATTAAAAAAGGTTTCAAAAAGTTTTAAAATCTTATTTACAATCTACCATATTGGGCCTACAGTCTTGAATGGTATGATATTTTTAAGAATGAAATGAGTGATTTTGCTTGGAACCCAATATTATAAATGTCGAGTGATGAACCTAAAGTGTAACAAAATTTCATTGAGGTTAGTTTTATATTTCAAAGTAATATTTTATTTTTTGCATATCTAATTCTGTTGTATTTTCTATATTTTGTATTTATTAATAACTATCATGTTTCTTTACATTTCAATATATGTAGGCCAAACCAGAAGTTGTTGTATGGATGAATAAAACACAACAACTAGACAACATGCTGAGACTGCAACAAAAATAAAGAAGAAGAATAAGAAGAAGAAGAAGAAGAAGAAGAAGAAGAAGAAGAAGAAGAATGACGATCCAGATTCGGCAAATACAATTGATGGGATTGATTTTATGGTTTCCCAAAATGAGGCAGTTTTGGAAGATACATATTTTCAAGACAATGAGGGTAGAGGCATAGAGTTTCCAGGAATTTGAAGATTCAAACCACAATCAGAAATTGTTGGTTCATCAAGGTTTAGAAAATCTAAAAAACTAGATGTTGATTATGAAGTGATGTATGTCAAAGAAGGCACAGAGTTAGTTGCTAATGCCATACTTCAATCGACTAATGAGATGGTGAAACCTAAAGATTCAACAAAAGACTATATGATATATGGTCTTTTCTTAAGGGGTTAGGTGTTAAGGAAGATCTTCTTTCGGATGCTTATATCTTCCTATCTAAAAATCCAGAAAAGTTCAAAAAAATGATTAGAAGCCCAAATGAACGACACAAAGGTTTGTTGTTGAAGTTGATGGAACGTGATGGTAGATTGTAAAAGGTTCGATCATGCTTTTTTCCTTAATTTTGGAGAACCAGCTACTGCAATAAGATTTTTTTTCTTGAATTTTAGAATTGTAATCAACATTACTGAAAATATTATTATTGCCCAAGAGGTGATCCACTCATTAAGGAAGAAGACCGAGCCTAAAAGTATGGCTATGAAGATTGATCTTCATAAAGCTTACAATCATCTCAGTTGGGAATTCATCGAAGATACACTGAAGGATGCCAATTTCCTTGATAATTTTGTTAGACTAATCATGTCTTGCATTAGTTTTGTGTCTATGCAGGAGTTGTGGAATGGTAGCCCGTTTGCCAAATTTTGGCCTTTGCGAGGAGTGAGACAAGGAGACCCCATTTCTCCTTATATATTTGGTTTATGCATTCAAACACTAGCCCATGCTATTTTAAAAGTAAGAAGATTCTACGAATTGGCAGCCGATTATTCTTAATAGGAATAGTCCTTCCTTATTGTCTATTTTTTTCGCTGATGATTTATTGTTGTTTTCTAGATCAAGTAGGAAGAATATTCTTTGTATTAACAATGTACAAAGACAAATTTGTGATATTTCAAGGCAAATGGTCAGTCGAAACAAGTCACTTATTTTTTCTCAAGAGAGGCGGCTTATAATAAAGCGAGATTGATGAGCAATATCATTGGGTTCTCGCTGCTGAGCGACTTGGGGAGATACTTGGGAGTACCTTTACTTCACCAATGCGTTAACAAGTCGACTTACCAAACATTCATTGATCGTTCACAAAGAGGCTAGCAAGTTGTCAAGCAAAATCCCTATCACTGGCTAGTAGACCCACACTTATGCAAGCAGTTCTTACTACCATCCCTATGCATACAATGCATACCACATACCTGCTAGGTGACACTATTAATCAAATAAAGAAGAATTGCAGAAAGTTTTTTATGGGAAGCTGACCTTGGAGAGTAGAAGATGAGCTTGGTGAATTGGAGAAAGGTTTGTTAGCCAAAAGAGAATGGAGTTTTAGGACTTAGACATCTGGAGGAAAATAATGTGGCATTTGGGATGAAGCTAGTTTAGCAACTAGTCTCTCGACCTAATACTTTGTGGGTGAAGATCATGCGGGCAAAGTACATGTAGAAACAATCTAGATTACCTAACAAGCTCTTTGAAAGGAATGGGTCTTACCTTTGGCGTGGTTCTGTAAAATCTGGCATTGGTGAAGAAATGGATTTGCTGGGTTATGGTAGATGGACAAAATGTTTGCTTCTGGTCGAAATTTAGGTTGGGGACAAACCTCTGAAGGATGTTGCTTTTGGTGTCATTAACAAGAATGAACCGGCTATCCCGTTTATGAGTACAAAAATGGAAGAGGTGAGTGGGACATTGACAAAATTAGGAATGTTCTACCAGATGATGTTGTATCTCTTATTATAGGAACTAAAACTCTGGAGAGATCGATAGGTAATGACTAAGTATATTGGGGTCTTACAAACTCAGAAGATTTTAATAGTAGATCAGCATATCAACTACAATGTGAAGAGCTATGGGACCCTAAGGAGGGGCATTGGAAAAGTATTTGGAAGCTCTATGTTCCTCAACGCATTCGAACATTCCTCTGATTGGTTTTCCACAAAGCCATTCTAACAAACCACTAATGGGTTAGAAGACATATTGCCACTGACCCACATTGTGATATTTGTACTAATTTAGAGGACACCTAGCACCATGTGCTGAGAGATTGCTTTGATGCTCGTGCAGTTTGGAGTGAACTGATTCCAAGTACTTTTTTGACAACATTTTTTTAGTATGAATCCTAAGCAATGGTTGCGAGACAACCTACACAATGATAACATGTATACATTGCAAGTTCCGTGGAATGTTATCGCATGGCAGAGTTGGCTCCTGTGGAAGTGGAGAAATGAACAGATTTTTGAATAAAATGTTACATACAAGAAAACAAATCACATTATAGTTTTGGCTCTGGAATATTTCAAGCTACACAATTTATTGCAAGAAAAGAGACAAGGTAGGAATAAACAAGAACTTGATATCGGGTGGAATCCTTCAGAGACAAATTTTGTCAAAATCAATGTGGATGGCGTGGTAGCAACGGAGGGGAATGTAGCAACTGCTGGAGGGATGGTTAGGGATGAGATAGGGGATTGGCTAAAAGATTTTGCTATCAATATTGGGTGTTGTTATGATGGTAGAATTGTGAGGAGTATACATTGCGCTAAAAATTTGTTAGGAAAACAATTGGAGAAATCATGTGCAACGGGAGGGAATGCAGTGGCAGATGGGCTATCCAAATGTACGCTAAATCTGCCCAGGGGTACCCATGTGTGAGGCAATTGGTATATGACGACGCGATGGGAAAATGCTAACTCAGATACGTTTCTTTGTAGTTAATAAAAGTTAGGAAGTACTGTCCTTTTTCATTAAAAAATTGTAGTCAACAATTATTTTAATAAGGTCTTTTAATTTTTTAAGTCTTTTGTTTGCTTAATTCTGAAACCAAGTGGCCATGAGGTGCAAAATTTGTTTTTTTATTAGGTTATGAGTTCACAATAGATTGAAATCTTTTCTGGTTGGGATTGAATTCTTTCGACCTATTCATGCATGGGTTGCATTTTGTTAGCCAGAAATTCGTCTATTACATTAGTGAGACTTGCATTTTTTATAAGATTATCTTAGACATTTTCACTCTTCAATTATATTTTATTTTATTTTAATTAAATTAAAAACCACTACCAAACCTTATTAACCCATACCATCTTCCCAAACATAGTGTAGTTTTAAATCTTACCTTCCACTACTTAACCAAACAAGGTTAATTGTATCAATGGTCATAAAAGTGGAAGGTAGTGGGAAGCAAAGTCACAAAAGTCTTTTTTTCTTTTTCACAAAACCCACAAAAATCACTTTCTGGGTCTAAAAAGCTCAAAATGGCCGAGTTCGGTCTGATTGTCAGACAACCAGCTCAAAACAAAGCCATGTGTGCGTACGGATGGCAAATCACTATGACATGTAAGCATTTTTTGGACATGTGTGAAGTGCCACGTGGGCCACAATGGGATTGTAATTTGTGATGCCTTAAAAAACTATTTTGTTGAATGGAGAATTGAAAGTGAAGTTTGGACTGTTACAGTAGATAACACCTCTTATAATGATGTTGTCGTTCAAAACTTGAAAAGTGACTTGGCATTGATTAGTAAGCTTCCGTTGGATGGTAATTTTTTCATATGAGATGTTGTGCACACATTCTAAATATTTTGGTGCAATATGGTTTAATCGAGATTGATGATATCATTTATAATGTTCGTGAGAGTGTTAAGTACATTGGGAAGTCGGTTTCTCGGTTGCATATTTTCGATGAAATTGCTAACCAATTGAAATTGCCTCCAAAGAAGCTTGTTTTAGATTGTGGAACAAGATGGAATGCTACTTACATGATGTTGTCAATTGCTTTGGCATGCAAGGACGTTTTTACTCGGTACAAGCAACGAGATGAATCTTACAATTTTTGCCTTCAGCAGATGATTGGGTAAAGGAATTTGGTGTTTGTTCTTTTCTTGAAGAATTTAAAGTGGTAACCAAAGTGGTAACCAATCTCATATCAGGTAATAAATATCTAACTTCAAACTTATTTCTTCTAGAACTCTATTATATAAAAAAATTGTTGGATAATGCATGGAATAGTCCTGATAATTTATTAAAGTAAATGTTGAGGGAAATGAAAGAGAAATTTGACAAATTGACAATAATTTGTTGATTTCTGTTGCTGCAATTTTGGATCCCAGAAATAAGTAAAAATTGATTGAATATGCTTTTGAGGGTATGTGTTCTTCTATGGAGGCACTTAGACATAAGGAGGAGGTTCGTTCCACTTTGTATGGCTTGTTTAATGAGTATGTTGAGATCGACAAGCAATACTGAAAAACAAACAGATTATGATACCATTGTAACAAGTACTTCAAGTTTGAGGAAAACAGTACTGAAGGGACTAGGTAGGGGAGATCCCAATTTGATAGTTACATAAGAAATGTTGATAGTTTCAAATTGGAAAAATCTGAGGTGGATGCTTATTTGGAGGACGATGTGTTTTTTCACAATGCTAAGATTAATCCACCATTTTGGATAATGAATGGAACAGTCCTGATAATTTATTAAAGGAAATGGTGAGGGAAAT